>JAUEPU010000128.1:0-141024 GCA_030435615.1 Armillaria luteobubalina
TGCCTGTCGTTATTAACCAGTATCATCAGCACTGTGAACATGACTCAGTAAAATGCCTCAATGAAACAACAGCGATGACCACGGAAATATCGATGGGAACTACTCCTGCTTCGTTCCCCACCCCGTTCATCTCAATGCGAAGTGAGATGAATGTAGGGAAAGCACAGAACTGTAGAACTTCGTCGAGGTTCATTTCAGTCCTGGGCAGTGGCACTGCTGCATACTTAGGAACCAACTTGGTCGAAGAGACCCAGGAAACCACTTCCGTTCCGAGAGAGCTATGGGTCGAGGGATGCAGTCATTTGCTCGACTTCTGCGCCATCTACGCACTCCGTCGGCAGTAGGAGGTACTACGATTGAAACAAACTCTTCCAGCTCCTGGCTATCAATCTCGACCAATCCACCAACAAAGACGCGTATGGTATCTCACAATTCCCCGAGCCATTCACGACGATGCAGAGGACATAGAGTACCGAAGGACTGGTGACGGAGATATCTGCGTGGTAGCAAGGCCTAGCTGTGGTAATGAAGTAGGCCGGACCCTCGTGACCCTCTTTCTCTCTCCGATGTGGTCTGTAGATGAAAAGGTACTTGTGATGTTCTGGTTCGCTGCAATAGGAATAATTTGTGGACCTCAGATAACGGTATCACTACGACTAGATAGCGGGATAACATCGGATATCAGGAGACCGGGTCGTTCCAAAGGAAAAGAAGGATTAGGAATGGGACTGGCTTGTCAGCCCGACAATCGACACCACCCGCACAGACTACAGCGCGACGTTCCACAGGCAAATCGTAATGGTTCCTGGTTCGTAAACGTCAGTCACGCGCAGAAGAGCCGAGTCGATTGAGTATGCATTTGGATCAGTTATCTGCGAAGATAGTTGGAAGACTTAGCGTCTGCGTAGACTTCTTGGTTCGACGGGGAAATTTCCTTATTTCGCTGTTCAGCGGTGTCGATGGTACGAGGATGCCTGGCAGAGAAATGCCAGAGAATAATAAGGCGGCCCTGAGAGAATAGCAATGACAGCCGCCCTGCGCGCAATAGGCGGACTCCACGTCGGCGAACGTCGTTGTCAACCATGACAAAGAATCGGGGGGATCGGCGGTGAAAGTGGGTACGTCGTAAGCGATGTGCAAGGGAAGCGGAAGACATAGAGAGGGGGATATGATGACCAAGGAGCTTTCGCGGTCACAAAGCCTGATCTTGGGTGCTGGCAAGAGCTAGGGAAATACTCGCGCGACTTTGGAGATTTCAATGTGGAGTATCTGGTGATTGTCTGCGGAGAGGGCGAGTCTTTGTCGGGAATGCTATCTGTCATCAAGAGCCATTAGAAGCAAGGTTAAGCCCACCACAGGTTTTGTGTTGATTATTTTTCAACGCGGGATCCCTCCCGCCTGCCTCCACTCCGCTTGTGTTGCTCCTCGCCCGTCCCATCCACCGTCCGCAAAGCGCCTGCATCGACTCGCCAGCACCCATCTGCGCTCTCCCCCGACTATCCTGCCCTCCTCCTGCTAGACCGACCTCTGCGCTAATAATAGGCGCAGACCCTCTAGACGGCCATCCCTCCCTTCTCCACTCTCCTCACTGGGGCACGTCCCCCTGAGTACCCCTGCGCTGTCAATTGCGCTCCTCCACCGTCCACGCCGGGAGCACATCGCCATCATTACCTTCCTCCTTCAGTATCCTTCTTCACCGTGTCCTCGCTGCGCATCTCCGTCCTCCCTGAGTACCCTCCGCCGCCGTTAAACGCCATCCCTAGTCTCGAATTGTGCCGAATTGAGAACGGTGTTCCTCGTCTGTCGTGTCAGTCCTGTGCAATCGTGATCTTGGTCGTGGTAGTATGATTATGAGGTAGGGCACGAAAGGGACAGCCCATGGGGTGGGATGCCTGCAGGGAAGGAGCACCTGCGGGAATGGTAGGCAAAGTGTGCGGGAGGCATTCGGCTACCAGGATTGGAACGGAGTGCTAAGCACTCGGGCTGTCAGACTTGTTGTAAACGCGGATCCGTGCGCGTCTTCTAGACTGCGTGTCATTAGATTAGAAGCAATGCAGACTGCTCTGAACGCACCTTCAATCCCATCCTGCTCGGCTCCACCAGCCATATTTCCTCTTCAAGCCCCTCCACCAACTGAGGATACCCAAGATCAGATCGTCGCAGCAAAACGAAAGAAAGGGCAAAGCTCACCGTCGTCGTGATGGTAACATTACTTTTCCCCTCCGTGTCCAAACAGCCACCGTCGGCCATATATCATCCTGCCAGGCCCACTGAAAATACGTATTCTGAACTAGTAATCATCTCGTCGTGTACTGAGCGCCTCGTAGACTGTGAATAAGCTATGGCTAGACATAGTCGGATTCAGAGCGGAGATTCACCATTGTTGTGCTGAACGGCAAATCTGAGTGAGGTAAAGTCCGGACCGGCAGAGACCGACACTTGCCGCGGCTTGGTGGCAGCTGTTCCAAAACACTTCCATTACTCTTCTTTTTCCGAAATTTCCTTGGTCTACAATTTCAGTGCGTCGTAAAGTCGACATATTACGTTCATCGCGCACACGATGGGTCGCTCTTCATTTATTCTGACACCGCTGAACTTTGAACGACGCATCAATGTTTTATCACCTTACCGTCCGAATCATTATGGTTAATTTTCTGTAAATTTCTCCAACCTGAGGCATCGTAAAGAATGCACACGTGTAGCTTGTCGATTAGTCACGGAAGGGGTTGACTGTCTTATCTGTTCTCGCTGAACTCTCCGCTTGTCCGTGCACATCGAAACTCGGCGGCAGCTCTCCGATTCACTATAAGGCCTCCCTGCATGCCGGTTTGAAGCTCGTTCTCTAGATCTTGTGCCATTATTTTTCCTCCCACAGAACCAAGAACAAACGTCCATGGTCTCTTGCTAGCCATCCAAACTCGGACAGCCCCACTGATTCACAGGAAACAAGCATGATTCCTGTCCACAGTTCTATGTCCCTCAGCCATAGCCCACTGTTCAGGCATCTTCACTACTTCCATCCCCTTCAAAGAACGACTCCACGCACTTGCAGGGAGATGTCTCAGCCTAAGCGGGATAATTAGCCTCCGCACCGTGGCTCACCTGACCGCCCCGATACGAACGATTTCTTTCTCCCGATCTATCTCCACCTACAAACAACGAGTCCACGTCGACTTCAAGGAATATACTCTTCTCACGAGACGACCTAAAAGGGTTAATGCGTAGTTCATTATCACTTGTCTAAGCGCGGAGTGATATCCCTCCGCTTGATTACCCGTTATATACATATATGGGTCCGAGTATCCAGCATCACTACAAGCTTCCTCGTCCGACCCCCTTCTTCTGCCTTACCTTGTCCTTCCCATCACGACTTAGCGCCGATGTGCTACTACTAGTAGTGATCTTTCGCACTAGCTCATACTTTGGACAACTCTATCAAGATTCAGGATTTTACTACCGAAGCCCCACTCCCCCGAGCCCCGCTACTCAATCTCCACGTCACGCCGCAATACCCATTAACACTAAACCCTCACCTGACCGCGTTTCCTTCCTTTTCGCATCAGGGACTAACTCTTCCCGCTCGGTCACCTAAAAGGATTAATACGTATTTCCCTCCCTCTGACTCTCAGGGTCATCGAACGACGGATATATAACGAACTCTTCTTCTTCCGCACCTGACCTCCGAGAAGTCAAGGAATAACTCTGTCCTCAGATCAACTCGGGATAACGTCCCTCCTTATATTGACGTGGGTAAACGAGTCCAATTGAATAGCAACTCTCAATTCACTCGACGAACACATACGGTGCGGATAACCGCACCACTGATCCCTCTCATTGAATCCAAGAAAAACACACTTTCCCACATACCACGGTGCACCTGACCGCGTCCTTACTCCAACTTCATATCTCCCAGCCATCTCGATTCTCGTCTCTTTCATCCAAAGCGACTACGGATCCGGATCTACCCTGATCTCTCTCTCCCTCTCGCATCTATTCCTTACTTCCTCGTCTATTTCCCATCCCACCCAACTACCCCGGATTTCCACTTATTTTACATCACCGGACTCGGATCTACCCTCACAGTGATCTCTCTGCACGCGCACCCACAGACAGATTACGACAAAACGGACAACGCCACCCCGCATTCCTTTCTCCGCACCGTCACGGAAGAGCGTTCACCCAACCCAGGGTGCCAGGGTGAGAAGAAGCTCTGATGGACTTGGACTTGGCACCGAGTCGTCGAATCGTGATGAAGAATCAAGATCCGCATTCGTATTTCGATTTTCGGATTCGTCATAACATAGCATTTTCTCGGGCGTCATTAATCATGCCCGGGGCATGGATTATCGAACGTTTATCACCAACGCCCGAAGCGTATGTCATACTGTACCTACCGGAACACACTAACGCGTACCTTTCCGGGCCGCGTATTTTATCCCGAGCCCGGTCCGTGGCTTATCGATAAAGTATCACCAATCATTGCGAATCTGTCTATGTGCACGCAATGCCTTCAAATGATAAATCCCCATCCCCATCCCCATCCCCACAAAAAGCTAGAATTTCACACCGGGTCTCATCCTCCGCGCGCGGCGCCCCACAATTTGTAGAGATTGAGAGATAGAGAATCCCCACATGTGCGCGTTCCCCCTCCCCACATGCAAGCTCCACAAACCACAAAGTTCAAAATCCGCACTGATCACCCAAAGAAGACTTAGACACACAAGAAAAAAGAGATTCGAGAAAAAATTCCATTGACGGGTGACTTAATGTTATAAAGATCATAATACATGCTGCATGGTACAATAAAGTTTAACTTCTCATCCAGAGCCAAGGAACTTTTACATCCGGTGTCCCAAGTTGACGTGCACGGCCTTGACATTTGTGTAGCTGCCGATCACCATCAGAATCAGTTGATGAGGGAAAAAAGAACAGAACACTCACTTGTGGAGCGCGTACTCGCCCAACTCGCGTCCAATACCACTCTGCTTGAAACCACCGAAAGGAATGTTGAAGTGCAACTGGTTCGCGCAGTTGACCCATGCGGTTCCAGCCTTGAGCTTGTGTGCGGTGTCGAGGGCACGGTTGATGTCCTGCGAGAAGACGGCAGCGGCGAGACCGTATTCTAAAATACCAATTAGCGGAAACTAAAGGGGGGGAAAGGGGACAGGGGCGTACCGGTATCGTTGGCTTGTCGGATAACGTCCTCCTCATCGTCGAATTTGATCACGACACCGACAGGGCCGAAGATCTCTTCCCGGACGATCCTCATGTCGGGGGTGGTGTCGGTGAAGATGGTGGGCTGGATGAAGAAGCCTTCTGTGCCGTGGCGGGCTCCACCGGAGTGGACAGTTGCGCCCTCCTTCCTTCCGGATTCGATGTAGCCCATGATACGCTAGCCGGACTGTCAGAATGGAGGATATCGGAAGAGCGAAAATAGACTCACGTCATACTGGACTTGAGAGACTTGAGGACCCTGGTCCATACCTTCTGCGAAGGGGTCACCGACCTTGATGCTCTGGGTCTTGGCGGTGAACTTCTTCAAGAACTCATCGTAGATTCCAGACTGGACAAAGATACGGGAGCCAGCGCAGCAAGCCTGGCCGTGGTTCCAGCTATAAGGGAAAGACGCCGTTAGCATATGGAGCGAGAGTAATGCGGATTAACGGGGTGGCGGTGGGGAGCGGGGTGATTGAATGTAGATAGACTCACAAGATACCGTGAGCGGCCCAGTTAACAGCCTGGTCAACGTTAGCATCGTTGAAGATGATGTTCGGGCTCTTTCCGCCGAGCTCGAGAGTGACGTTCTTCAAGTTGGTCTTGGCAGCAGCCTCCATGACTTTGCGGCCGACAAGGGTAGAGCCGGTGAAGGCAACCTAGCGGAAATCAGAAAAATAGAACTAAGTTATGAAATGGAGGTAGTACCTTTTCGATCTGCATGTGGGAGCTGATGGCGTTACCGACGGTCTGGCCGTAACCGGTGACAATGTTGACGACACCAGGGGGGAAGCCAGCCTCGTTAATGAGGGAACCCATACGGATGGCAGTCAGAGGGGTGAATTCGGAGGGCTTGATGACAATGGTGTTGCCGGTAGCGAGAGCAGGGCCAATTTTCCATGCAAACATGAGGAGAGGGAAGTTCCAGGGGATGATTTGGCCCTAGAAAGGGTAAGAAAAAGGTAAATGAAAGGAAGCAAGTTACGTACGACGACACCAATGGGCTCGTGGCGGGTATATGCGAGCTTGTTCTCGTCAGTCTCGATGACCTGACCAGAGAGCTTGTCGGCCCAACCGGCGTAGTACTTGAGAGTTCCGATGGAAGCAGCGGTATCGGTTCCCTTAGCCCATCCGAAAGTTTTGCCTAAATATATCGGATTAGGAGGGATAGGGATGAGCAATCCGAGGGAACGTACCGTTGTCAAGTGCCTCCAAAGCTGCGAGCTCGTCGTGGTGTTGTTCCATCAAGACCGCGAGCTTGTAGAGAAGCTCAGAGCGCTGAGTACCGGAGGATTTAAGACCCCAGGTCGTCTCGAAGGCCTTTTGGGCAGCCTCGACGGCGAGGTCGACATCCTTCTCGGTAGCCTCAGAGACGGAGGTGATAAGCTTTCCGTTGGTAGGGTTGATGACACTGTAGGACAAGATGAGACAGCAAAAACGCGCAAAAAAAATCTTGACATACTCGATGGTCTTGCCTGAGGAACCAGGGACAAACTTTCCACCAATGAAGAGACCAGTGGGGAAGGAGGATTTGCCCTTGTAGACGGGGGTGTTGAACTCGTAGGAGAAGGAAGTCATGGTGGTAGATGGAAGGTAAGAGGGGATGAGAGACAGAGAGCGGTTATCGGAAGCTTATATACCCCAGACGGGGCCCCGGGGCGGATGACCACTATCGATCGTTAGTGAGACATCCGTATGGATTTGAAATAGGAAGAAAAGTTTTTGTGGCGGCACGACGGCGGGATTCGGGAGAAAGGTGATCCAGTCGATGATATTTGGGGTAAGCCATGGGGTGATATTGATTACGTGGAGAAAGAAGTGTGGGGAAAAACTCGTGATCCAGTGCGGGGGTGGGGCGACCCCTGTGTGCGGACGCCCGACTTTGAAACAGCGAGACTGACTAGGGGTATTCGCTTGGCTACCGTCGTTCTTTCTTCCTTGACGTCCAGTCCCGCCTCTACGAAGTTTACCTTGACGTCCGTTCGCGCTGTTCGAATCTGCGAATTTATCGCCCACCGAGGATCGCGAGGTGTCTATTTCTTCGCCTTTCTTCTCTCTTTTTCGCATCACGACCTCCACCAAATCACACCTGACCCGCCCTCCATCGCAATAATGATCCACCAGCATTCTTCTGCGACCGGTGACCGCGTTATGATCCCCGAATGCACTAGCGATTCTATTCAATGCCCAAATTAACATCAGCGCGCCATATTACCACCGACCATGCTAACAGGACCAAACTCACGGCCACCGTCTTAAAAACCCACGGTCGCTCGTTTCGCACCTTCTGCACTCTCCACCATGTCTGACGTTGAAAAGGGACTTTCTTCCAGCTCGAACGGTGTCATGCAGGCCAACCGTCCTCCAAATACAAGCACAATACCCCGCCCGACTCGAATTGCCAACCCCGGTACACTCGGACTTTTCTCCTTCGCCTCGACGACATTCATCCTGTCGATGTACAACGTCCAAACACGCGGAATCCACACACCCAACGTCGTCGTCGGGATGGCCATTTTTTGCGGCGGGCTGAGTCAGCTGCTTGCGGGGATGTGGGAGTTCCCTCGCGGCAACGCATTTGGCGGGACAGGTACGCAGCCACGCCCCTTACCCCACGCCCCCTGACCCCTTACCGATCGCCAGCTTTCTCCTCCTATGGCGCGTTCTGGATGTCCTACGCCACTATCTTCATTCCAAACTCTGGCATTCTCGATGCATACAGCACTGCTGCCTCCGAGCTCTCGTCTGCTCTCGCCGTGTACCTCTTCTCATGGATGATCGTCACCGTTCTATTCTTGTGCGTCCCTTCTTCCGCTTATCGACGTTGCTAACCCGGTTACGCAGCATCACCTCGCTCCGCAAGTCCGCCTCGTTCATCGCACTCTTCGGCTGTCTCTCTGTCACCTTTCTGCTTCTCGCCTGTTCAGAGTTGTCAGCGTCGTCCGGCAACGCTACCATCAGCACTAAGTATGTCGGCTTCTCTTTCCTCCTTCACCCCATTAGCTTACCGTTTCCCAGCCTCGCCAAAGGAGGGGGTGCATTTGGTATCATTACCGCCTTCATTGCTTACTACGTCGGCCTCTCCGAGTTGCTCGCATCAGAGGCCAAAGCAGTTGCCGTACTCCCAATCGGTGCATTCTGACTCCTTAATTTTATTATACCTCCATTCGTTGTATGCTTTGCTTTCTCAGCATCAAATACCATGATCTATCATGACGTGTCGTCCATTCCACGCGTCCCTCAATTCCAATCATAGTTTCCAATCGCGACCCGTGCTATGATTGTAATACGATAATACGATATTAGGGCAATATCAGGGATCTACAAATATTACAAGCGCCTCACCACGCGTACTCCCGCTGCAAACACACCAAAACCAACGCCGCCCCCAGTCGCGTCCAGATTATGTATCTCGACTCGAAACCTAGTCTAAAACCAGTCAGCTGGCAGTCCTCTCTGTGTCCTAGGCCACACCAAGCAAATCACGGGCGCGCGACGGCGCCCCGCCCATACACTAACCGAAAATGGCATCTTCACTATCACGTCGAATCCGCCTCCAAGTAGTTGACGCTCGTAGGTCCACCTCTCCCGATCACACGTCACTGTCGCAGATCCTCCAAATTAGACAATCCGCCCACCGGCAGAACGTTGCCCCCTGCGGCGGCGAGTCGGCTTGCAGAATGCGGGGAAACAGACGTTCGATGCTGTTGTTGACTTGGCGTCAAGAAGCAGGGGCTTGATGCTATATGTGCCGCGAGTCCATATAGGGCGTAGTGGGAAAGGCGCCGAGCCCATCGAATACGTTTGGAGACAGATCTTGCCTCTTGGCGCCTAGTGTTGCTCAAGGATCCGGTCACTTGGCGGTGTGCTCGGCTATCATATCATTATGTATGCGCGTCTCGGGAGTGTACACCACGGACGCGGAGGGATCTCACTGCCGTGTGTCGGGATCGAGTTCAACCGCCGCGCGATGAGATTCGAGCAGAGACAGATCTGAAACATGGACGAGGGCGCCTATGGGTCCATGTTTCCTGTGTCTGAGATGAAGGAGGCGGGATTTATCCCTAGGGATGCTTCCGCCTATTCGAATCTGCCCACGTCGACCATGAATGAGGAGCTATCGAGTGCGATTTGAGCCCTTCGTTTTCTGGGAACCAACACCAGTATATCTGCCCTCTAAAGTCTACGTCAACAAGTAAGGAACCCAGGACACACCCGGACCCACAAGATTAGAGATCTCGACAACAGGAAATTAAACACGTACACATACGTCTAGAAACGTACGTACAATGCACAATCTCCAGCCGAATGCAAGGCCGTTCGGTGTTGTCTTTTCCCGCTCGCCGTCAAGCCGCGGTATATCTAAGCAAAACCCAAGAGATATAGCCAAGAGCTAAGACCGACACGGAGTGGGGATGCGTGTGGTGGTGGCGCTGATGATGATGAGCTGGCAAGAAGGAATGAAGAAATTTCTTGGAGAAAGGCGATGACTAAGCACGCGTCATGGTTTTTGATCGTTCGTCCACTCGTCTCTTTCGTTCATTCCGGCTGGTAAGAAATACTGTACTAAACTTTCATTTTAGCTGCCAGACAAAAACTTGGACACAAAATTGACATCTTGCCTATAGCCCTCGCGGAGACGTGCTAGCATCCATCTCGACTGACAAGATGGTTTATGGAGTTAAAAAAAGATCTGCAAGAACTTGAATCCCCGCATGGTCAGCGTCAAGCTGACAGACAACTGACGCTAACCCAATCTTGCACTGATTGGGTACATCTACCAATAACACCGACCCGGTACCACTTAGTAGTAGTCTCACTCATCGCGGAAACATGCCTATCTCGGGGAGACTAGGACAAGCGGAGTTGCATTGCAGCCCCCACATCAGCCTCTCTCAGCGCTATCTTCCCTTCCATCTCCGACTCGTATCACGGAAATCAACCTCCCCGCCGTTCTTCCATCAGTTTAGTCTCTTTTCTCTTTTGCAGGGACGTCCGACGCGCGTTTATGACGACATTCGAGTACAATCCTATCAGATCATGACATTGTTTAATATTCTCCGTAACGGCGGGCGCTAACGCCTAATTCTTACCAGTGGTGGATGGCATCAGGGAGCGGAACTAAAGTCATCTATCACAACGGCCTGAGAGCCTGTCTGTCTCTTCTTGGGGTTCGTGCTATATCAGGACCAAGGTATGCGGAGGACAGTCTTGATCAACGCAGCGGTCTCTGTTGAGTTTCTCCCCATGTGGATTACTCACAGCACAGCAACCGTTCCCCCCATAATGTCTTTATCTACTCTGGGTAATATGTATATCAGCCCCGAGTCTTAAAAGACAACGTTCGCCAAACCTTGCACCGGGCCCTCGCCACATTCGGCGCGTCAGGGTTGCAGGGGGTGGGCGGGTGTAGGTCCACGTCCACCGGGTTAGCGTTGCTCCGCGGCTGGAGTTATTCCTTCATTAATTTGGCGAATAGGCGATGGCAGGTGATCTTCCCTGTCATTAAACGTTAAACACTGACAGACGCGGTCACGGGTGGTTGAATTTGATTGAGGTGGGTGAAGAGTAGAGCCACGTGAGCAAGGCTGGTATTTGCAGGGGTATGGGAAGTCTGCCTAACGCGCTGGAGGTGTATAGGTAGGCCGCGTCGTTATTCATACCTGCACATCGTACGCATGCACCAAGATACTACAGGTCATCTCGTAGGACGTCCCTTTCCTCATCGTGGAAATGAAAAAAATAACCAAGACAAATCTGTGGTGGGCTTCAACACTGCTTCCAGTTGCACTTGTTAACAGGTAAATAGCATGTCCGACAAAGACTCGTCGTCTTTGTTGCTACTGGCCCTCTCCGCGGACGATCACCGGATACTCCACATGAAAATATCCAAAGTCGCCAGCTCTGCCCTCACCAAGATCAGCCTTTGTGACCGCGAAAGCTCCTTGGTCATCATATCCCCCTCTCTATGTCTTCCACTTCGTCTGCACGGTTGCTCACGACCTACCCAATTTCACCGGCGATCCCCCCGATTCCTTGTCATGCTTGACAACGGCGTTCGCCAACGTGGAGTCCGCCTATTGCGCGCAGGGCGGCTGTCATTGCTATTCTCTCAGGGTCGCCTTATTATTCCCTGGCATCTCTCTGCCAGGCATCCTCGTACCATCGACATCGCTGAACAGCGAAACAAGGAAATAACCCCCGTCGAACCAAGAAGTCTATGCAGACACCAAGTCTTCTAACCATCTTCGCAGATAACTGATCCAAATGCATATTCAATCGACTCTACTCTTCTGCGCGTGATTGACGTTTACGAACCGGGACTATTGCGATTTTCCTGTGGATGTCGCGCTGTAGTCTGTGCGGGTATGTCGATTGTCGGGCTGACAAGCCAGACCCATGGCTAATTCTTCTTTTCCCTTGGAACGAACACGGTCTTCTGATCTCCACCTATCCAGATAGGTTTACGCATAATCTTGACATTGACGAGTCTTCAAAACATAGATAATATGGTGTAATCGCCATGTAGGGTCGTTTGGAGTAGCGTTTTGTTGAACGATATTGCAATTTTAGATGAAGTAGTATAAATATTCACGTCTGTTGACTTTTGGCAGTCCCACATGAATGTACGGATACATGTCAAGAAATATTTCGATTATAGATGGTAACACACGTCATGGTCCTTTAACAGTGGAACAAGCGAACATGGCTTCTCATTGAAGATCCCGAAGGCCAACGTTGACTGCACCGTGATGTGCGACACAAGTTGATGTTCCAACATTAACAGCTCGTATACTTGACTTCAAAAAACGGACACGGCTATGTTACTATTACCTTCACTCAATTAATTGTGTGTTTTGCTTAAGTTGGACAGAACTACCGGGAATGGCATCTGACTATAATGATGTTTCACGTTAGAATCAACCATCGGAATGAGATAGTCCTAATAATGCAGGCGTAAATAGACCAGATTTTCTTTTACTTATAACACATTAATGCCACATTCCCAAGGAATATCAAGTAGCACGTCCGGCTTAACGTCATCAACGTCCCATTCTGATGCCCCAGCTGCCAACTTGGCGTTCCTCGGACGTGAAGTGTCGATTACAATGATGTGCAGAGCCATCAATACCGGCTCGTCGGCCCGTATGGAATCAATGCACTCCATAGTCGTGTAATAATAACCATAAAGAGCAGCAAGCCGAAGGGTTTGAAGACGAGGAAGGAACTTTAGTAAATGAAAAAGCGGTTCCTGTCAGAAGGATGAGAATCACATATCGTGACAGACACAAAGATGATAAATACCAGGAAGCCCTTGTATGATACTGTCATACCTAGAACGTGTAGTTTTGAGCATTGGGATACCCCTGGTATATATTCATCGCAATGGTCAATAACCCAGTAAGCAGTCCAAGTCGACGATAGGTGGAGGACTTCCAGAGTGCGAGAATGACGCAGAACTACTTTGCTCAACACTCGTTTCGTGATGCCTACCGTCGCTTGAATTTCCAACGACAACTCCAACATTCCCTGGTTGGAGACAAGGTAGTCGATGAGAGCAGAAGGCAGGCCAGTGCTCTTGATCTGGATGCAAGGGACGTATATTTTCTGCCTAGTCAGTTCAAGCCAGAATTCAGCCGATCTGTTATAGATTTCATAGTCGAAAATTTGGAGCATCTGGAGGTGGCAGAGGTGGTGGAAAATATGGGGGGCTGCGACGATGTTACATTCCTTCAATGCAAGGTGACGAAGGGATAGATTGGTGATCGAGCGTTTTGGGAAAATACGGTCTATACCGCGCATTTCAATGCCGGGCATGTTTTGACTGGGCCGATCCAACAAATACAGAATGAGATCAGTCAACCTACGGTTATTAGAAAGTACGTGCGAGAGCGTCTTCTCCATCATGGGAGTGGCGCTACTGGTAGAGCTGGTAAAAGAAAACTTGTTGATATTGCGAAAATGGGCGAGACGCGAGAAATAGGGAAGAGTGAACATCGGGTGGGTTATATGGAGGTTGAGGGTGGGAAGCTTCATCAAGAATTCAAACGTTTCTTGAAAGAATAACGGTGGGATGTCACCAGAACAATTGGTGACGCTATAAAGGCAGAAAATGATCGTTGGCAGACTCTTTTGAGGTGTGGGTGGACATACAGTGTGAATGCCTGCAGATTAATCAGCGACGCAAGCACTTTTTTATACTGCAAGCGAAATGCTTGTGTGTTCGCCTTTGTTTCGAGGCGTGGAAGTTTCGTCGGACGAGGATAACATGTTGGAGTGCCAATCGAGTCAGTCACACCCCAATGCCCACATAGTACGGTTTTGGCTCTGAGCATATAGATAGTCTGAACTTATGGACATATCCTGCAGGCTGGCTACCTAGATATTTGAGCATATCTTGGTTTTGGGGACTGAAAGGAAGAGTAAGTTCCAGAATGATGGCTGAGAGCACGGTGGTGTGAAGAACGACGTCCACTTGACGGCATATTGCACAGAGCGACTTTTGGTTGCGTTTGCATAGCTGTAGGAGATTGATGACACTAGATGCCGCTAGGAAGGTGAAAGAACATACGAAGTGGCTGATTTCCTGGAGAAGTTCATTGGGAAGAGTGAGCAAGGAGACAGCAGGGGAAGGTTGTCCTCGACACTTCACTGTCTCGATAAACACTTCGAGTTTGAGCTTGAGCTCTGGATTCAGGGTGAGGATGTGCATTGGGGTGATGAGTTAGAGAACCAACAATGATTATGTTGAGAAAGAAAAAAGAGTCGAACGCCATGTGAATCCCACCTTGAAAAACAAGACAAATTTGTCAGTGCGCCCAGTGGTGCCCTTGGATGCCCTCTTCTCTTAGATTTCTAGTCACCTATCTGGACACAATCACCGGATCATAAAACCTGCTATATTGCAGGATACATGGTCGCGCAAGACTCCCTTTGTTCTCCCATCACCAAAATTAGAGGCTTTGCGACCGCGGACACTCCTTCGTTGGAACTTCATAGCTCTGAAGCTCTCTACTTCGTCTAAACAGTCGCGATGTCCAAGATTTTACCGCCAATTGACCAGATCCCTTGCCACCTCTGGCGACGAAATCAGCAACATCATATCTCGACATCGCACGCCAACTGTCATCCCGGGATAAAATCAGAAAATTGCAGCGAATCACTGCTGTTGCCCGAGGAGTGCTAAATCCCTCCCCTCTTCCAGGCCTTCTCGTTACCTTCCGACACCGCTGAACAAAAAAACGAAAAGGACGTCTTCCCCAGGGTCCCAATGACGGTCGTTGTGCAAGAGTATCAATCCCCGAACTGACAAGTTAGCACAATCGTTCATTGTTAGGTCCCTCGGAATGGACAAGGATATGCTGTTCTAATAGATGCACGGTAGTGTTACCGATGTCCGATGCCCTAGATTGAAGTTGAGTCCAGGACGATATCTTGCGACAGTAGGCACTGTTCATCGACGATGGCCACATTGAATGAAGAGGTATATTCCGCTTTGGAAATATGTTTTCATGGGAAAACCATAATAAGGCAAGCAACGCCGCCTTATCCGGACTACCTTCTGAGGTAGTGTTCCATCGCTCGTTACCCAGCGTTCTCTGACGCGTGGCTGGTGTTAGTGTCGCGTCCGACAGATGATCAGGATCGAACGTGGACCGTAGTAAGTTCGGTCGTCTGCCCGTGTGGATTTCGGGTAAATTGATCGTACAGGTGGAAAATGGTGCAGTTTTGCTATCTGAAAGTCCACGTATGACGTTGCCCACGCGTGACGCCTTTAGGACTATACTGGAAGCTACAACTTTTGATGCACATTCGGGCGCAATTTCGTGACCCTCTCCATCTCCGCACCGAAAACCGGAGCATTACGTGCGAGAAGAGGGTCGAGAGGGTCCCCGTCCTGTAAACACATAGGCATCTCCATCACTAACCCTGTCAACGAGAATGGTCGACGCCCAGACTATTGAAACGACACTGGAATCTTCGAGATGGTTAACGCCTCTGTGTCCCTCTCTCCGCTGTATTGGAAGCATTATACACCCCCATACCCTTCGGCACCTTCGACACATGCGAATTGACAACAGAACGAAGGTGCACACGTCTCGCCTGAACAGGCTCGGGAGTTACACCGTACGCGTTTTTGTCGTTGATTAACTGGTAAAGATTGATGACCAAGACCCGGCAGGGAATCGCAGCATCTCCGAAGGAGTGGTACGAACGTAAGACCAGCAAAAAAAACAGCCCCACCGCTATCCCTTCTCCGTCTCGGAACAAAAGAGGATTCCTGGTTCATGTTTTTCCAAGCTGGTCTAAGCACAGTGACAAGGCCGATGTGCGGGATCGAGGTGAATTTTGACGCGCTTTCTGCGTGCTTTTGGAGCATTACGTGCACTCAATAGATGAGAGATAACCGAGGATGGTATCTTCAACCCTCCTATGGTCAGAGAGTCGTTGTGCATTGTATGGCAAGTCGGGGAACCGGCAAATCATCTTTTCTTGCACGAAACGTCACGGCTACACCTTCTCAGACTGGCTGCGGTCCTTCGACAATCTACGGCCGCCATAAGTCGATAAAATCGCGACCATCATAAGTTACCAGAGATGCCTACAGTATGAACCCATACGGCTTCTGCACTTGCGAGCAGGATGTTTGCTAAGCCAATATGGCAGCATTCTCCTCCCAACACATTGCCAAGTGACTTCGTACTCTGCTATCTCTCGAGCTGATTGAATTCGATTAAACAGACAAGGAGATGAAGCGGTTGCAAGTGCTATGTTGACGTGACAGAGAAGAGACTTGAGGCGTGAAACAGCCTTATATGCTGAGATTATCATACTATTCGGCATAAAAGAAGAGGACTGAAAGTGTTATAGCGCTCGGGGAAAGAAGAGAAAAGGGAACATGATGCCTTTATGTTGCTAAGCAGGCACCTGGACTGGAAAGTTCAGATATATCATGAAGTCGAAATAACAACAGTGTACGTACTCGTCCAGCTCTCAGGCCATCGTTGGTATTATTCGCGGTGCGGTATCATTCGTTATCGTTGTCAACGCATCCAAGTCACGATGCGCCTAAATCAGTACGAGAATTTCTAGTAAATAATGCCCAAGACTTGCAATACAGAATTGGGTATGTAAACAAGTCCGTATTGATGTGAGGTCACGGTGTTGGCAAGAAGCTGAGTCAGCTGCATTGGCGATGCTCCTTCGCTTATTACGTTAGGAGTCGCCTCTCTTCGACCTTGTTAGAATTGAAAGTACTTCACCGGTTACTCTCTCCGAGGGTTTCCGACTTTATCTTTTCAGAAAATACTCAGCCCTTCCACGACGGGTTGGTATCACCGCCGAATCACGAACTTTGTGATGCCTTTCCCTATCATTTGCAGGACGGAACTCTGCGACCTAAGTTATTCAGCATAGAGAGGCAGTGCAAAAGGTACAATCAAATAGCACAAGCTATCACTCAGCGCTTTTCTTCCTCACACCCACAATAATATCCTAGTAGGTAAGTTCCTCCATCGTCTACGCCAGACTTTCAGTACACTTACGTGATTTAATTGCTTTTCTAGCATGATTGGCACCCATAGCAATAGTACAGAAGCACCCACAAACCAACCTTCAGCAATAGGGGACAATGTTCGTTCAACGGCTATCCCTGAAGTTCCCGGAGTTCAGAGAAACCCTCCAAGCGGGACATTTTTTGGACTGAACAAGAATCAGCTACATTCATGGGGAGTTGGTGTGTTAAATTTGCATTCTGCGGCGATCATATCTAATATTAATTCTCCAGGTTCTGCTCCACGCGATTATAAGGCACGCTACCCTCCCGATCCTTATGGCCAAGAGATGTCTGATAATGCACGAATATGGCCCATCTATCTCGACGAAGCGGCTGAATTCGACGCCAATATGTTGGCAGAGTGGAGAGATACCATTGATGTCCTTCTTGTCTTCGTACGTATCAGAGTTGCGTATATTGAAATTATACACTAAAGGGATGGCCCATAATACTACAGGCCGGCCTTTTCTCTGCAGTACTCACAACATTTGTGGTACAAACTTCGCAAAATATGCAGCCTGATTACAACGAGGCATCCATGTTCCTTCTCTTCGAAATTCTCAAGTCCACGGCGTCGAACAGCACCCAGATCTCTATTCCTTCTTCCCCTACCAACTCCTTTTCTCCCAGCCGTTCTGACGAGTGGTTGAACAGCTTGTGGTTCGTGAGTCTGACACTCAGCCTCATCACTGCTCTGGTCGCTGTCTTGGTCAAGCAATGGCTCCACCAATACGTCACCATTGTGTCCGACAGCTCCGCGCGCGATCGCGCAAGAATCCGACATATGCGATACGCTGGACTACAGACATGGCAGGTTCCCATGATCATCGGCTTGCTTCCGGTTCTCCTTCATTTATCGCTGGCGCTCTTTTTCGCTGGCCTCGTTGTTTTTATGTTCTCTCTGGGCTTGAGAATAGCCTGGCTAGTATCTATTATCGGCACGGCGACATACATGGCCTACATTGTCGCCCTAATTCTCCCTCTCGTACATCCTTACTGTCCATACAAGGTCCCGTTAACGATTTATATCCACCGTCTGTATCAATCTATCAACAACAAGCTCATTCCACACATTCAATACTGTATCCTCTTCATGCAACACCATCCGTCTACCCGCGTGTTTGGCCGGCGTAACAGCCGTATTTATCTATCCGGGTATTGGGAAAAGCGTGATGTCATTTCTCAGCGGCTAAAATGTCCCACTCTGAAGGAGATTGAGCATAATCACGTCCACAGATGTGGTGCGGACGTAGATACACAGTCACTGCAATGGCTGCATTCATCCACGTCTAACGTATCGGTTCACCAAAGTGTGTTGCAAGCTTTTTCTGGAATGACGTCCAGCACTTTGGAATATCTCCCGGATCAATACAGATCTGCGTATACGGCGCCTTTGCTCGAGCAGATGACGCACATCGCACAACTTGCGCCGACACCTGATGTCGAGAAGGAGTTGGAGCTCTACTATAGAGCATATGTTCTCCTTTGTCCTGACCATTGGCTGGGCCTCGCCACCAATGTTGACAGCTTGGCAGATCGGTATTCCAACGAGCAGCTGAAAATGGTGCTGTACTCCATGACAAGTACCGAGAAGGCGACAACTGTTTTACTTGGTGTCCTTCAGGGCCCGCGGTCCTCATCCGTCACATTGCACCCGGTAGTGTGGAAGACACTTATCGATGCTGCCATTTCCAGAGCCCCAGACCGTCCCGGAAAATGCGATCTGGAATTAGAGCTCGAACTTATGAAAAACGTTGCCAGCGTTCTGCCGACAAGCGAGAGTGGAGATGTCACTACTATCCACAACCCTACAGACGAGATGAGGAAGCACATCCTTGACAAATTATTAGCTTGTTGGGGGTATAAACGCACTCAAATCCCTGAGGCTTTCAGCTCCTCTGTCCATCTTCGCGCCATGTTTCCACTCATCAACCGGATACAGCAGAGATTGATTATCTCAGTATATGGCGGCTCAGATCGAAAGCAGGTCATCGAAACCTCTGTCGCCATTATCGAATGGGTGGACCACCTCACTGCCTGCATTCTAAGTAGGGAAGAAGTCAGCACAGTCGCTGATATGTTATACTCTCTACTTTCCTCCGAGAATTTTGTTGTCATTGGAGATCTTGAAAGACTCGCACACAAGATACTCATAATCTTCGACAGGCACTGGCATAGGATCAGTGAATCCATAACCTCTTCCCCGACTATACACTTCTATTCCGTTGTTTATCAGTGCTACCTTCTTTCACCGGCCACAAGTGACGAGAAGTTAAGGAATGACACGATACTTCCCGTCTTGGAAAGGCTCCTGTCGAATTGTTTGAACATACACTTGTATGTACCTGACAGTTACCCCCGCGGAATAGCTGCTTTCTCCAAATTCTATCCTCTTGCCTTGCTACATCTTCAAAATGAAGAGACGCCAGCCATTGAGTCCCATGCCTTCATTCCGATCGCCTCACTTGTCGAGATCATGCTGCTTCTCATTAAAGGGCATCATGAGAGTATCCTCTATCACTGGACGCAACATTCCGGTATGCGTGATGTTTGGCCCGCATGTCTTTCTCAATTAGTGCATTGGGTGTTAAAAGGGGAGCAATTTCGTCAATGGGTCTTTCTCAATCGTGTCCTCGCCATTGTTGTAATTGGGGAGCTGCTGGATAATCTGGGCTATCGCGATGACAAGAAGTCTCTGCCACGGTACGATTACGAGGCGAATACAGATGTGAACCAACCATCTTGGCTACGTGGAGTTTCTTCTTCAGGTTTATCTCGGTGAGCTCATTTTTCATAGATTCGTTCATGATCCCGACACTCTAATGACATGGTTTCATAGTGATGAAGAGTCTGATACAGTGGAATATTTAGCGGTACGAAGTTTTCACTACATGGTTAAAAATCCTGTGAATATCAAGGATAGATTACAGCACGTCCAGAATTCCAGGAATTCTTGGATTCTGTTCATCCATCGGATGAAGATGTTGCAGCTGTGTATTCTTTTCTCCGTTGAGAAAGTCAAGGCACTTCGAGTCACAATAAGCAAGTCATTCTTTTGAGTTATATCATCAATGCTGATATTAATGTCATAGCGTCGAGTTCTAGGCTCAAATAGATGGCGAGAGATGGTGAACTACTATTGATGGATAGACTGTTCGTACTAAATAATGTTCCTTATGGCACTTGTTACGGATAGCGATGGCATCTCAATAAAGGCTCGACTATGTTCCCGACAGTAACGACATCACAATATTTAGAGTCACCTAGTCCTTTTGCTCAAGCGCGGTCAGGGCCAAAACTGGCCGTTGCCACCAAGGACACCCCCGTATCCCCGAGATACTTCTGATACTTCTCAACCACGGCGACCTGTGGCGGGCTCAATCGTATTGACAGTCACGCCTTTGACAGATAGCAGCCCAAGCAAAGACTCGCTGTCCTCAGTTCCTAGTCGGCTATACAACTTTCAACACAAACCTCAGGGCAGGACACCCTTCGATCGTTGTATCACCATTTCCAAGCTTTCTGTGTCGCACAAACATCAGTCACAACGGACACATTAATAACGGCTTAAGTAGGGGAAATCTAGTATACTGACAGCCTTCGATCTTTCAGTAGTAAGTGTCGCGTTGCTCATATGTTTGACAGTGAATTCTCCCTCTCTCTGGCACGACGAGACGAACTCGTCTTGTTCGAATACCTAAACGAACTTTGGGCGCCGCTTCCTCCGCACCAACAATGATGTCCCTTCATAGATCCCTGTCCCTGGATGTATGCTCCTAGTACGCATCCGTATGGGAAACATCGCAAGCGGTAGTAAGGCATGCGGCCAATAGACAAAGTGAATCACGGTGAAAACGAGGTTTCCTTGCCGGGACAACGCGCCATGGACAGAACTTGGATTGCGAGAGCTCAGATATTTATGTTTTCTTTCACATGGTGATAGGCGGAAGAGGTAGACGATCCAGTCTAGTACGACATTGATACAGAGAAGCCAAATGTTTGACAGATGGCGTCATCAGCATTGACGAAGACGAGGGTCCAAAGGTATGGAAGGTGAGGCGCAACCGGAGTGGCGTAGTGGAAGCGCGTTATATTTACGAACGGCTATTCGAGTACAGGGTAGTTACATCCGACGTCGAAGACGCGTCAAAAAATGTGAAGGAATGACGATCAGCAATTAACTAAAGGGTGCACAACTATTTTCAGAGATGGTTTTGCAAATCGTACCACTGGAATGTATAGGGTGAGGATGATTTTCTTGGTGGAATCTGTACAACCAGTTTGAGCGATTCTGTCGCAAAATATTTTGTATGAGAATGGGAGGTCGTGGCGTTCGCGGCGACTGGTGGGGTGATTAACCTGTAGCCGTGTCAACGACGACTTGAGGAGGAACAGAAGAAAATGCCTACTATACAGCAAAGACTGTTCAGGCTGTACCCAATTCCAAGGCGGGTTGTGGTACGCTTCGGTAGGCGCTCGCGCAATTCCATCCAAAGTGGCCATGGGTGCTGAGAGAATTGTTAAAAACACCGACGGACGTCTACACAATATTCCAGAAGATCCAGCAACTATCTAGAACCGAGTTCTTCCCGCCTGGCGCTGATTTCTGTGGTATGTATGACGACCGACTGCTTCATCACGTCGCTGGATATCCTCTCGGCTTCTTGTTTGGAGCGTCCGATACCTGGTTGGAGCTTCTCCATGCTAACGCCAGGATGTATTCGAGAACGAGTCTTTGGATGACGTCGGTGATGGGATGAAGAGGAGTAGATTCAGAGGTGATGCAAAGACGAACAATGCCAAAATGACGGGGAATATACTGGTCTTGCAGCCGATGTAAAAGCTGATATGCGGCGAGCTCCGTGTCATAGGACCCCAGCTCAAACTAACTCGCAACCTTCCACATTGAATCCTCCCAGAACTCGGTATCAGGCTGGTTCTCAAAATCGCTTATGACCTCGAACCAGTCAGGAATGGCACCCGCTTGGATATCGTGAACGGCGCGTCGTAGGTGATCATTGGTGGAAGACAATCATGGCGCCATGGTGCCATATCCAGCTTGTGCTTATTGCTGCAATACCTGAACCTGTGATCTGCGAGCTTGGGGATGACCTTCTCATTGTCAGTGCCGAATTAGTAGGACAGTGGCGGAGGTGAAGGATTCGATGTGCTTGACTGCCATAGCTATGAGAGGCTCGAAAACGCTGGGACCTTGCACCTGGAGCCAAAAGCGAAGGGTCGATCCGGGTAGTCCGCCGCCGCTGCATATCTAACAGATATCAACCAGGTGTAAAAAAAATTGGCGGGTTATCATACCTCTGACTGAAATCCAGCGTCGACCATGGCTCACTTGAGTAAAAAAGTTGAGCAGGCCGTGCCAGACAACGAAACATGCCATGTCAGATGTGTGCGTCGATGGCGGCACCAGGACGCGCTATGCCGGCTGTAATAGTCACGGTGCAAGAGTGCCATGGTCATGTGACCCTGGACCGTTTCGATCTCTGAATTTCACATCAACGGCCATGTTCACTGAACGACGGAAACTCGCGCAAAAAGATTCCCAGCCTACCAGAGAGACACCGTTCACATCGATGAACAAACCGCCACGACTCACTAACTAGTCCTATACGTCTTTTCAATGCAGACCCTGAATGCGACCATCCCCCTTTCATCCAATTTGACATCCGGCGAGTCTTCGGTGGCACGGTTCTTGTACGATGTCATCGAGTATGGTAATCAGTCGATTTTCTTTGCAACCCTGTTGAATCGGTCTGCTTCGGCTGCGAAAAGCATCGCCAAGACCATGAATGGCACCTGCAGGCCTGGCGTTAATAACGCTTCGTATCTCTACAGCTGTTGATGGGTAGTGCTACAAAGCGCCCGACATTTTCGTCACTTTTGCTACCGGTATGAAGCCTTTGTCTATCGGAATCTTTTTCAGGGAGCAACAGGCCAATCCTCTTCGACTTTTTGATGAAGCTCCTCTCCATGTAGGAAATTTCTCTATCGGATACAACTTCCTTAGACAACTCTCTATCGACCTACTGAGGACATTGCGATCTTTTCGCGGCCGAATTTTTCGAAGACCCCACTCTCGGTATCCAACGCGACTGGTGTCTATACAATACAGACTCCATCATCAACTTCTCATGGCCTTCCCGCTCTCAAGCTCAAGCTTGCGTCTGTTATAGTCTGTTGTCATTATTGTACCCAACGAAGAGCCCTTATGCCGGCAATAACACCATAAATGGCGCATGGATATTCATTCATTCCCGATAAAACTTTCACACTCTGAAGGAAATCGAGCATAACGGTGTTCAGAATGTGCCAAAGTCGATGCACAGTCATCGCATTGGCTGCGCTCCTCAACGTCCAATGCATCCACTGTAAGCCACCTCTGCGATGTTATCTAACGCTACAAGATATCTTCCTGGTAAATACTGGCTCGCATTGGTGGCATCTCTGTATCAGTAGATAGAGCCTATCAAACCCTTCATGCCATCTCCTAACGCCGAAAACGAAGCAATCGAATTGGAATTCTACTGCAGAGCGTTGTCGCTCCTTTGTGGCCATCTGATCACCAGCGAGCAGTTGAAAATGATTCTGTACTCTATGACGGGTACCGAGAAGGCGTCTTTGGGTTTCCTGGGATTCTCCAAAGCTCGCGCGCCGTTCCCTTACCTCATAGTGTAGAGGATACTGATATAGCCGTCGCCTCCGCGTCCCTCCGCAGTGACGGTCTGAAAATCCTTGCAGGGCCCTCGATTACAGACAACAGGAGGATGTTACCGCCATCGAAGGGCCTACAGAAGTGAAGAAGCGCATTCTTGACAAATTATTGGTTTTCTGGGACTATGATCGCATACAAAATGCCTGTTGCTGCCGGCTCCTCCCTCGAACTTTACACCATGGTTGTATTTGGCCCTCGGGTGCAGCAGAGACTGCGTAAACCAACGTCCAACTCAGACCGAAAGCAGGTAATCGACGCTCTCCGGCCTTTCCTTGACATCATCGAGCACGCCTAGTATCAGGCTCATACGCGATATGTCATACACCCTCCTCTGCCCCAAGTCTTTTGCCATCGTCGGAGATCTTGCGACCTTCGTGCGGAGGATATTCATAGCTCTCAGCGCGCACCAATATATCAAGCATATGGTTCTATTCCACTGCTTATCAGTGCTTCTTTTGTTGACCTGCGGGCTGCCACGAGAGGTCGGAGAATGGCGTGATGACTCTCATCCTGGGACGTCTTCTCTCGCTGTCTTTGAACGAACACGAAGAAATCATGTCCAACTTCAATCTGAGGGCTGCCTTTTTGTCTATCTATCAGGCAGTATTGCGCGACTCGCTTTTCGATCGGCACACTGCCACGCTATGTTGCTTTCCATTAACGGGCATAGTGAGAATGTTCTCTATGAGTGGGTGCAAGAACTCGCTATGGACGTCCTCCGGCCTCGAATGTCTTTCACTATTAGTTCAGTGGACATCTGGGGAGCAATTCCGCCGATGAGCCTTTCTCAAGCGTGTCCTGACCATTACGGTAATTCACAAACTGATGAATATGTTGGATCATGATGACGAGGAGTATTTACCACCGTATGAATACGAGGCGCATACAGACCCGAACAACGGGCCCGGACTGCGTGAGATTCCCGCTACTCAGTATCCAGGTGCATCCATTCTACTTCGTCGAAATTCTATGTTTCTAGTCTGATGGTACGGTAGTGACAGTAAGCCCTATACAGTGAAAAGATCACAGATACCATTATTACGACCCCCTGGGCTCATCGAAGACGGATTGCAGCACATCCAAACCCCCAGGGATCCTTGCATCCTGCTCATCCATAACAACAAAACGCAATACTGTATATGCATTGAGAGAATCAAGGTGGAGGTCACGAGCCATAGGAGGCAAGTCTGTTTGACGTATGCGTACATACTGATAGTACCAGCCGTCAATCAAGCCAAAAGGTATCCACATACATACGTACCCAATACCGGCTCTGCACTTGCCGTCAACTTTTGTGTTCAAACTCGGACCCAAGTACATGCAAGGAGTGGCGTTAAGTCTTCGGACATCGCGGGCATGGGTTATCATGCGCAAGGGGTTAAAGGACGAGCCGGCGATCGTTCACAGTGGTAACTGGCCCCCAACGCCGATATCTTTCGACTTCAACCTCGAGGTTGAATTTAATACCTCCGAAGTTGGCGGTCATGACTATGGAAGGAATGAAAAGGCATACGAAAGGGGTATTTTCGGTACAAATTTTGATTTGCACGCTCTTTAGCGCCATGCCTAGTGATAGAATTTGGTCATATTCACAGATACAACATATCAAGCTGCGGTCTTTCTCGAACATGTTGGGTGACGAGAGGACCCTTGATATCATGATCAGAGATGCGTGTAGTTTGGGCATCACCACACATTCGCTCCATTTACGTACATTCCCAACATCTATACTACAACAGCTTCTTTCCGATCAGACAGCGCTTGAATACCGGCTATCTACTCACTCCCGTGATCACTCATCGCCCTTCTTTCTGGAGTTACCGTAGGACACAGTATCGATACCATCAAATAGATCTCGTTAATTCACATTCCAAAATGGAACGCCATTGGTGACGCTATTGAGTCCTCAGTGCCGATACTGTATATACTTTTTCGACCGCAGGAAGTGCGCGAAAGGTTCTCTACAACTGGATTTACTGGACTTTACCAGGTGTACATCCGTGCACACCGATGTACCCTGATGCACACCGGTGTAAATGGATGTACACCCATGTGGAGCCATGTACAGCCGTGTACACAGATGTAATCTCATGTAAACCCAGGGGTGCCACACGGAGAGGTCCGGCCCTAGCCATTACGCGATCGTGTAGAGCTGTGTCAATCATGTCAACTCTACACGCGTCCACACTGTACTCCACACTCGTCCACACTGTACTCCACGCTCGCCACCCCCAACGAACTACATGCAACCACACGCGACAGTCACACCACATCACCCTCTGTCAATCGCCGTTCGGCATATTCTGGCTCGGCATCAATCAGGCAAGCATCAGCACAAAATGGTGGAAAAGGTGTGCCAAAGCCGTTTCAGCCATCAAGTAGGCCTCTAGCATTGCTACCGGCATCATGTCGTTTGTCCGGGAGCGCGTCGACTCAGGCAACTACAAGCTATCTCTAACTAGCCTTCCTGTGAGTTGATTACTTTGCTTACCATTGCTTTGTTGACTTGAACACATCGAATAGAGTTTCTTCAAGGAACTATGGAAAATGAGGTATTTCCCTTTCTGTTGCACCTCAAGCTCTAACTCATTCATGATATCCTGCCAGGAATATTCGGCAGTATGCCCACTAATCTATCTCATAAATTTACCAGGTACACGACACCCACCTCCACACCTCGAAAGATGGAGATCTTCCAATCTATCTTCTGATGCTCATCCAAGCTAGCAGGGGCCACGGGAATGACGACGATGGCTCGATGGGATACGAAGCTGGGGGGGGGAGGTGATGAGGCTGCAGTTCAATGGCTGACCTTCTCTCAAAATTGGAATGGGAGCCTCTGCCCGATGGCACTCCAGGCAGAAGGCGCATTCTTTCTGGTGGAGAAATCATCGAAGACATCATGAACCACTTTTTCAAAGGCTACCAGACTCTTTTTCACTGTGTATCTAGACGTATCCACCATTCCGACCAGAGCAATGTCACTGCTGGCTGTCGTGAGGCCTGGAAATGGCTTCGTTACAATATCCCTACCATTGCCATACCTGTAGAAGTCGACAAGAAAGATGTTCCTTGCTTTGTGTATCATGCAGGGACACCGGAATTAGTCGAAGCTTGGGCCGATCGCACTTGCATCATTCACAGACAGGATGTTGTTGACCTCGATGCCCTTCATGAACTCGCTTGTGGCGCCAAAATCCCATCCGCTGATGGTGATGCAACTTGGCTGCATATTGCGATCCTAAAGGGTACCGATTCCATTTCCAAACTCAGTATCCTTCTTCACACACAACACGCACCTTTTGATGGTACTGCACTCAAGTATATCTTCAACCTTTATTTAGCACAATTAGCGAAAATACTCAGCTCCGACACCTATGTTCCAGACGTGCTGCCATGGGGGAAGGAGGTGGACAATTTAATACCAGCCACCATGAATGTTCTTGCGCCTCATGAGCCACAGCCGATTCCTCTTTCCTCTTGAGAGACGCCGACTGCCAATCACCCTTACTACGAGTTGCTCTTGAAGGTGATGGAAGCGATGGGCACGACATTTCTGGTATGTCATATTGGTGCAAGGTTTTGTCTGATATTAAAGTACCTCTCTGTCGGACTGGAGGTGGCCGACATCGATCCCGCCTTGGGTGGCAATAGCAAAGCAGGTATCACCGGAAACAACGATGTGAGTGTATACTGGGAGGCCGCTATCACAGGCGGCGTTGACGCCTAGGATGAATGAGTAAGAGAAGGGCAGGGAGGATCATGTCAATAAAACAAATACCAAGGACAGATGCAGCGATGAGAGCAATGAAAGTGAAAGTATGAGCGAACATTTTTTGGCTGCTGAATGTGAACTGACGAACTGGGCTTTTATAGTGTAGGTTTTCCTTTTCTCGGGCAGGAATCGGACAGGTAATATTGTTTCTCTTGAACACCCAGTGTACCAGTCGGTGTTTTTCACCTTCCGCAGACTACAAAAGTGGGTACAAGGAATGACCCTAAGGACCTTTGAGAAGTTAATCAATCAGGTCCATTCGAAGCTTTCATGCACGGTTCACATGTGCCTAGACTCACTTGGGGAATAAAATAGGATGCGGTCTCCACAACGCCCGGTGAACAATGATTGAAAAATGATCACCTGACTGGGAAGTCAATTAAAAAGTTATTCGCAGATCCGCTATTAATGCAGTCAAGTGGAAGGTTTTCGCCACTAGCGGGAAACAGATCGCTGGCAGCATGACCCATGCATTGTACACTCGTCGGTGTAGCAGAAACTTCAAAACACCCAAACATGGATTCGCTATTCATGCTGTGAAGCTTCCACCCATGTTCAATCGACCAACCGAGTCTCTGCTAGTAGTTGGCTAGTAGTATGCACATAACGCACGTGCGATCATCGAGATGGACAAGTTCCCTCATACTGCTGGGATTGCCCACATGTTTGGGATCTAAAAATGCATATTAAAATTCTGTGACTTCTGGTTCTGTTCTTGCACCCAGGACTCATAAAAATAAATTTCCTGACTCTCAAAGTCCCCTAACACAGAGTTCCTTAGTATGCAGTTTAGCCAGTAGAAGTCACTGACTTGAAGCGTGCTGCAGTGAACTCCATAAAGTCATCTAGGTCTACTTCATTGGCTCTTCAGAGAGGCACTTGACAGACCCTGGCGCTTGGAAATCATTGTATCAACTTTCATGGAAGGGGCATGGTGTGAAACTTGGGAGAATCGTGAAGCACAGAAAATGGGGTACTCATTGTTTTCACCCCATTCAGGTCTTATGGTGTATGGGGAATCACCCACTGGACTACTGCGAGGTGAACATGCCAACTAATATTATCCGTCCAATCCGCACCTGAGGAAAAGAAAACCTACACTATAAAAGCCCAGCTTGTCAGCTCACATTCATCAGCCAAAAAATGTTCGCTCGTACTTTCACTTTCATCACTCTCATCGCCGCATCTGTCCTTGGTATTTGCTTTATTAACACAACCATCCCCACCCCTCCCTTACTCATTCATCCTAGGCATCAACGCCGCCTGTGATAGCGGCCTCCTGGGATACACCCACATCGTTGTTTCTGGTGATACTTGCTTTGCTATTGCCACCCAAGGCGGGATCGATGTCACCCGCCTCCAGTCCGCTAATCCGGGTATCAACTGCAATGCTTTGTTCATTGGCCAAGTGAGTTTTTCGATTCGGACGAGCCCAGTTATCCCCTACTTACATGCCTAATCACAGAGGGTCTGCGTTCCCAGCAACTAGTGTGGGGTCTTAGCCAGGGAAGACTGCCGAAATAGCAATTTCATTTTGATATATGCCAAATTCTGTGCTTGGAAATAAACGTGTCTATATGTTGTCAGTGAATATGTTGTTTGCATAAGACTCGCTGTCTATTGGTAAATTGGTAAATTGTCTGTAGGCAAGATACTAACCAGACGCAACTGGACAGTGCTGGTGGTGACGTAACGTGACCGCGACTTTGACTGCATGATCAAGATCCTGACAAGTAGATGGCTACTGTGAGAAAAAGCCCATTTTGTCACACCACATATCATTTAGGCAATAATTATGGCTCACTTGATTGTATGTCGCTAAAAATGCTTGACAGAGGTTGGAAAACTTTAAAAACCTCATGCGGTAGCCGTATCAAACAAGAATTAGCTCCACGATTACCCGTATTCTTGTAGTTGACTCCTCTTTCTTGAACAATACTTCTTCCTGTGGGTGAGTCCCAAGGCTTTCGAGGTAGTGATTGCTGACATTGATGCTCATGTTGTTGGCAGTATTATCTGAATCATACATTTGGAAAGAATCAGGGATACGGACTCCAACCAGGCAGTGTACATGCCTTCGAGTATTGGGCACTGGTGGGCTTTGTCTTCCATATGTTATTTTCGTTCACGGTTTACAGGAGAGTAGTGGAACAAAAGAATTTCCATGAATAAATGGTCAACATGTAATAAGATCAATCAGGAAATCGGCGGTGGCTAAAGCCAAAAAAAAAGTTCAACAAATGAAACAAACTCAATCATAACACTAGCACCAGTGACAGTAAACATCTTGAAGGGCCTCTCAGAGCGTGTCGTTGTATTTGGGACAGAGTTGATCCCATTGTTCTTCGATGTGAGAAGTCGAGATAATGCTCAGCCGTGAGGAGGAAGAGGGCATACGGGTTGGGTGGATGGTAGCGTTCCACTTCTTCATGGTTTTGGCAAAGACAATGGCGAATCCACTATCAGAGAAAGTCACTGGCATGCTAGCTGCAGAGTAGGAAGACGTACACCTCGAAGTGCCAATCAATATGGATGTAGAGGAATGTTAGCTCGTGTCAATCTCATGCAGTAGAAGGCACCACGCCAGTGAAGAAAACACAATCCAGTCCAGGATTACCGGTGGTGAACCAGATTGTCGGATTGTCGTCCGGGTTACTGGTGTTGATGACGTCCCATCTCACAGGATTCTTATAGTTGTACACATCATTCAGAAGACAGAATTTGTCCTGTCTGCTCCCTATTGTGTGGTGGAAGTCTTGGTCAGAAACCTCTACATAGCTTGGATCAAAAAAACAGTCATGCTATGAGCATCGTTCATTCTCGCCACTTTTGCCATGAATAGACTTTGGCCACATTCGATCCACTCATGGTTTGCTCTGTGTCATGATGGATAATGGAAAAATGATAAGAGGTGGTGAGATGATGAGCGAGCACCTCGATGCTCTGGTGGAAGCCCAGGTCATGTGTGCTTAGATATGCCATTCTCTGTGGTAAGTCCTCCGTTTTTGAACCATACCGGCGCTCATACCAAATCCTCCGGAAATGTGCATGCAGTTATGGTTCTATGGCGAATGTCAATCGAAGAAATCATCCGTTGAGATTATTTCTGGTGAGCTTGTTTGTTTCCTCAATTTTGTTCACCTGACCCAATGCAATGCCTCCAGCTCCAAAAATACTTTCCTGGCATTCAATTTTGTCAATCAGAACATTTACCTGGTCCGACAAAGCACTGACCCTCTGCATTCAGACCAAATTCAGTCTGTGTGCTCTGAAAACCTCCTCACAACGGTGTACTCCAGCCCATGCCATCGTGGAGCATAGCAGAGCGATGTTATTCGTCAAGTATGTATGCTAAACTCATGCGCTTGCTGACCTTTTGATCCCATGGTGTCTCAATGGCTTCATACTTGCTTTGTACCCATAACCAGCTGTCAATACTGGACACGTGAACAAAGTAACGCCACATTTTTGGGCAGGCGAGTGGAAAGGTGTGGTTGGTGTCACGGTTTGAAACGGAGCAAACATTTGGGGTCCATGAAAGCTTGTGGCGAGTCAATATGGAGATTTGTTGCTGCTCAGTACGTTGGCGTCCTGAAAGAAGTTGAGGTAGAAGTGGGAAAACTTAGTTGTAACAAAGAACTGTCGCTGCTTGCATAAGGTGGGATAGCCGAGCCTGTTCATGATGAAAGGTGGAGTTGCGAGAATGAACGTTGTGGGTGTATGAACTGACTTTAAATCCTCCAGTCAATGCAAAGGGATAAAGCCGACATTTTCATCAAAGGACAACAAGAGAACAAAAATGAGGTCGACAGGTGTAAGTTCCGGAGGTGCACAACAAAGACCCCGAGTGTCGCCATTGATCGTCAGGTTTATCAACTGCATTCTGATACCTGTAAGCTCTATCTATGCCAAATGCTTCGATGATTTGTCTGTTGATCCGAGAGATAGACAGAGGTAGTACGCGCTAGGCAATTTTCATTAGAAGAACGTCGATTTTTCGACCTAGAATTCACCCAAGTCAACAATATGCAAAGGTAACTCAAATCATTATCACCTAATCAGATTCTCCCGGCAATCACCAGTATGGTTCACTCATCCAATTCTTCCACGAGATAATGGCTGCACTTTGATGTCACATTCTTCCCTTGTAGAAACGCTAAACCTGTCTTCCAGTTCCTGTTTCACAATTGCAGACGTGCGCAAACTCTCTACGGCGAGGCGATGGTCGGCAGTATGTCCGTATGGATCGGGAGCCGGAAAACGGCAAGATCAGGAAGAAACTTTATTTTATTCACATGCCCGTGACATGTCGTGTTGAGACTTGTGGCATAACTACAGGTACTCATGGCGATGCCTTGATGCCGGTTTGGCATGATGGCACTGTCTAGAGTTCACTGCAATGGTTTGAAAAGGGGTATATGCTGGTTGCAGGAGCACATCATTCAACAAGGATGAAGCAACCTGCTGCTGTTTTGACTAGCTGACAAACGCATCTGTTGACCCAAGACCTAGGCAGTTCTTTGAAGCCGCAGAATCTCTGTCTAGAGTTAGGAGACAAACATTACGAGGGAAACAAATGGAACTTGCTGGCTTTTCTGGGTGATTGATACAACATCAATACACCTCCACGTTATCGTCCACAATTCAAACTATTAGAACACATATCTGGAAAAATTGGCATGAATGTCAGCACGCCTCAAAAAGAAGGCACTTACTGTGCTGATCCAGGCATACATGCTGCCAGTCGGTGGCTGCATGAGGAGATGAAGATGCTTTCTCGATGAGAATATTACTATACAAATTCAGTTGAAGCAACGAAGAAAAAGACATGGTACACACTTTCAAGTAGACATTAGACTGCACAAAATATCTAGCATCAGAATTTCCAACCTGCTAAGTGTATTGATAACTTTGCTTGAAGAAGGCGATATCATCGCTGGGGGTCCTTTTTCGATGGGCTATTATGGATGCATAGGAGGAAACCATATCCTTGATAGCTGAGGAGCCGAGCACCTCGAAAGACTGAAGGATATGTGATGTTGAGTCCTAGTAGCTATTTGCCTGACAGCATAGGTTCTTCCAGTCAGGGTGACAAGGTATACCAGCTTCTCTGGGTAAGAAAAATCAGCAAAAAACAGATTATACAAATACTTGTACTGCTTACTGACTAGTGCTGATTCCAGATATGCTTGTTCTCGAAGGCGATGCTCATCCAAGGCCGGTGGCCCATGCGCTAAGAAGTAGATACAAGAGGTGTGGTCATTGATGATGATGGTAAGAAGCTAAGCCGGGTCCGAGGTGGCCACTTGATTCATACCACGATCATGACATCAATGAGTCTCTTCATTTCTTCCTTCGTTCTCAGCATCACCATCCCTGTGGTCTGATGCCTGCATTTTTCCACGAACACGAGTAAGAGTCATACAGCCTTCCCAAAAAAATTAGGGTCCTTTGGCAAGGACTGTGGTGGTTCGCGTATGCCAGTCAGAATGGCACAGATAAGTGCCGACTCGTCCGGATGCCCAGTAAAAGGCTAGATGCTCGAAGTTGTACTTAAATAAGTGACTCAAACAGTACCAGGGGGACAAGCTATGTATACATGCCTGTGGTAAGTATTGTGGCAGCTTGGAGCTGCGAAATGTTTTCTGATGATGACTATCAGCCCAACACCTTTTTCCTCATTTCCGAGTCTACTTGAGAGTTTGGAAGACTAACAGAAAGATTTTACAGACTTCCCCTTCTTCATCAGAGTCGTTTTTATTGGCCCAGAAGGAATCGCTTAATAGAAATCTTGCTGCAAGTTGAGGATTACATAACTAGGTGATGCTGGGCTTTATCATGAAATACTCTTCAAGCTGGTGAGTGAATTATTATTGCCTGCGTGGGTGTCTATAACTTACTTGATATGCAACCAGAACAATGTGGTAGTTAGTATTATGCAGACGTACCTCCTAGAAAGACGGATAACTGGCATTAACAACATTGACGTGACACATCTGTTATAGGCAGACACCGGCATTCTTTCCAGAATATGTGTATCTGTGAAGCTAACCGTATTGTTTAATACAGCCACCGCATGAGGTTTCCTAAGTGTTCCAATGTCAATCAAGTATGTTTGACGAGATAGAGTCCTTTGTGCCTCGCTGCAACTAGGTGAGCCCCAATTACTGCCAAAATAATGAGGTGTGCAAACATGATTATGTGGGCAAAGTCACGGTCATGTTACAGCACCACCAATGTTGTCCAGTTGCATCTAATCAGTATTGTGTGCACAGACATAATTTACCAAAAATCCACAGCGATCCTTACGCTTACAGCCTATTCACAGATACTGACAACATATAGATACATTTATTTCAAAGCACAGAATTTCGCATACATCAAAGTGAAATCGCTATTTCGGCACAATCCTCCTTTACTAAGATCCCACATTAGTTGCTGGGAATGCAGACCCTCTGTGATTAGGCGTGTCAGTAGGAGATCATTAGGTTCGTTCAAATCCAAAAACTCACCTGGCCAATGGACAAAGCATTGCAGTTGAGGCCTGGATTGGCAGACTGGAGGTGGCCAACGTTGATCCTGCCTTGGGTGGCAATAGCATAGCAGGTATCACCGGAAACAACGATGTGGATGTATCCCAGGAGGCCGCTATCACAGGCAGTGTTGACGCCTAGGATGAATGAGTAAGGGAGGGGCGGGGATGATTGTGTCAATAGAACAAATACCAAGGACAGATGCGGCGATGAGAGCAATGAAGGTAAAAGTACGAGCGAACATTTTTGGCTGCTGAATGTGAGCTGACGAGCAGTAGTCCAGCCCTAGCCTCCCCCAGCCTCATATCCCATCGTCGTCGTCGTCGTCCCCTGCTAGCTTGGATGAGTGTCGGAAGATAGATTGGAAAGAAGTTTGTCTGTGGGCAGTCTTGTAGGGATGGGAGCAACATGGACGATCACAAGGCTGGTACTTGTCATCTCGACAGCCTGCCGGACGCTGTGGATTTGAGAGGAAACACGAATAATAGCACTCTGTGAGACACAAGTGAGCATACTGCCAAGAGAATATAGAAAGGTGTGCACCTTTGGTCTCCACATGTACCTCTCCCTGCGATTGACTGCCGTTGAGACGTTGACACCTAGATAGAACCCTTCAACCTGAGTGGGGGCCATTGGAGATGAGCGCGAGAGGGAGAGGTGTGACGAGTGTACTGGTATGCCGCAGTCAAAAACGAAATGCGCATTACAAATCTGGAAGGTAGGGGTAGCGGGCTCTGCCGCTCCGAAATGCCAAATGCCATTTAGGCATGACAATTCGACATGGATGTACACCCGTGTAAATGCATGAACATCCCACCCGTCTGTGCTCGATTTCCAGTGCAAACCAGTGTGGTACCAGGGTCATACACACTGGTTTGACATGTGTCTCCATGACATTGATCAAGGGAAAGAGGCCATGTGCATGGGTGTACACCCATGTACATGCGTGTACACGGTATTACACCGGTGTACACATGTTCAGTGGTGTCTACACGGGTCTACATGGAAACCTGGGGTTTTAGTCCAGTATTTCCCGCCATAGTTCTCAGAATGCTGACGTTTCCAGGGCCAACAATCACTTGTGACTTTGGTAAAAAGACCTTCCATGCGCATGTATGTTCCGTACTGTTATATCGTTTACTCAGCACCTGTCATGGCAGTCTCATTGATGTTTAACATTGTGCTTCTTCGAACCACTTACACTGTCTGCTATCTACAGCCTGAAACACAGGACCTCACCACTGGCACTAGTAGTCAATTTTGTAATCTACACAGCACGTTGTTTCTCCAGAGGATTTGCAGTGTAATATAATGGTGGTGAGGTCCGCGGTCCTCACCGTTCACATATTAGCCACTGATGTGCTTGGTAACAGTGCAGAGACTAATCTAGAGCGAATATACAACGAGTGAAACTCATATATACTCAACCCAAAGCAATCCTTGTGCTTCACAATCATCAATATATAAGTTCGGGTGTTTCAAGATCGATAGAAGACCTCTGCAAACCGACTAGTTTGGTTGGAAGATCAAATATTCTGCCAAGTGCGCAACTATCCCAGCAGGAAGCAGGACTATTGCGACTTGTTCTTTCGTTTCTAAAGGTATTCAAGCTATTCAATTTGACTTAGCGAATATAGCACTGGTTTGTGATCAAATACAATATATTAAGGACAACTTTTCATCCTGAAACTTCAAATATTTTGTGTTCTGAGATTAAATGGCACTTAGGCTGATTTATATAGCACACTGGCTTTACTATGGCGCACTGGCCAATGTCTGAAGCTCACTGGCTTTACTATGGCACACTGGCCGAATCAAACTCGAAAATATTCAAATAAATATCAATATATTCTTTCTATCTTTAGTGGACTCGAGATATAGCTGTCTCATCCAAAGGATAAGCACAAAGGCCTTCAAATCGCCCTGCACATGGGCTAAGGTGCAACTCTAAGGGATGGCAAGCTCCCAGGGACTTAACAACTATTCTCTAGCTCCGAGGTTTCACTCCAAGGCCCTAGTCAACCTCGTTAAGGGACTAGCTACTTCTGGTTTAAGTGGATTGTGCATGAATAGGACATTATAGCATATATCTGCTTGTTTAGACCCATTAGAGATCGACTATTTCAGGCTAGTAGGTCCAATCCTTCAAGGTACTGTTCCTAAGTCCTGTATTTCAACTCTATATCTTCATTCATTGCACAGGATCCTAGCTATCTGCTTGAAGTCTCAACAATAGCTCTTGTATTCAAGTAGATATCGATTCTGGGATGCATATATCTTATACAAAATCGCAAAATCTAAGGGTAGACACGCAACATGCATATCATCGCTGACATGTGACTGTGGAACAAGTCCACTGCAGAGCTCAGTAAGGCGTTTCCTGACAATGTGCAGAAGGGTCTTGCTACCGGTGTTGCTGATATGGAGGTGTACAGCAAGGCGCTTGCACAGTTCCACAAGAAGCATGGCTGTCTTGTTCAGCCTTGGCCTGAGGATTTCCTGTATTCTATCAAGCAGGCGACGAGCCCAGGCGCCGATATTTCCATCACCGTAGGAATGTAAGCGATAACTGTTAATTGTAGTTCATTTTTATTGATCGCAACATAGGTTCACTGGAGAGTTAGGAACTTGGACTAGTATTGGTCATCTCGACCGGGTCCAAGTGCTGACTTTTGTGATCAACAGCCATGCTGACATTGCTCAAGACTTTGTCATAGAACCGTTTTTCAACAGCATTCACCAGGTTAAGTGGGTTACTATGGAAGGCTCTAGTCACACCCCAATGTGGGAGGAGAAAGAAAGGTACATAGAATTAATTGATAAATTTGTCAAGCTTTGAATTGTAGTCAGTAGTCTAAACCCAAACAAAGTGTCCTTGTCTGCATTATAAATTTCCTTTTGTGAATCAATTTCAATATGTACCTCTTCTCAAAGCTTATAAGTCCAATGCATGTCTTCATTCCCTCCAGAGACTCCCCTTCCTCTCTGCCTTCGCACACCTAGTACTCTCAACTTAACCATGAATTGCCCTCTTGTTGTGTGTGCCAGCATTTTCACTCTATTCATGTCACTTTTTCTCAATATCCTGTGTATGACTATGAACTTCATGTTGCTCCATAAGTTTTCTTGATACTGCACTGGTGGGGTCTCATTCTATGTTCTCCAAGGCTCCATTGACTTGAAAAAAGAGAACATCATGGCTCTTCCGCTGCATCCTCGACCAGCTGCTCTCACTGTTGAAGATTCTGAGAGGTACAGTCTGGAGGACATTGAAGACTGGGAGTCAATTGTCCCAGACAGTCATGGCTTTGTTCGTCTCGATGATACCTTTTACGTGGTCTCCATGTACCATCAGATGCATTGCCTCATGAGCTTCCAACACCTTGTTATGACACCTGCAAACAACGGCACTATGTCTTCTCATGCAATTATGCATGCTAAACACTGTCTATCGTATTTGCGCCAAATGGTGTTATGTCAAGCGGACATCACTTTGGAGGAGACTTTCCCAGTGCACAATACAGATGAAAGGAAGATGCACGCGGCCTATGGAGTTGGGGTATAACACATGAATGTCACGATTGGACCGAGGTGCGCGAGTTTGCCACAAATAATTACGTTGGATGGATGGAAGAGGACAAGGATTATGTAGCTACCATTGGGGACAAGAAGCCTGAGTAGTGGGCCAAGATCTATGTCACTTTACTTAGGCTCGATACTCTGCTATGTTAACTTACTCAATTATCTGGGACGCTACACCCTTCCTCCGTTGGTACTAAATAAAAAGAATCAGGCCCTTTTTCCTTCTAGCAACATCTATGATGCTTGTATCAGATCTGCAAGACATTGGCAGATGCCACAGTATGGTGCTAGGCGAATCATCAGTGTATCGGCTCCTTAGTCCAGAGATGGAGTTCGACAGACTGTTTCTGGAAGAGAATCAGAGCCAAGAAATCTAAGATCCAATGATCAAGATCAATCAATCAATTATACGATGATCGGTCATTATTGGGACTACACCAACTTGAACACCATCCATCGAGCCCGTATCAACACAAGATCAACAAGGAACTGTCTTTGAATTTTAACTAATACCGCTTGGACACTTTTGTGGCACGATATCTATTGAAATTTGTGACCTGCCACCTGTAGTGTTCGCACTCACATGTGCATACTTGTGAGTTTTATGCTGAGCCCATGTGGTTTATCAAGTATTGATAATCAAGCGAAGGGTTGTGGCACACCGGCGACCCTGGGTCTCCTCAGCATAAACAAGGCCCTCTTTGTTGGCATCCTGTCTCACCTCCTGTGTCCTCTGCAGCCCCTCTTCACCATCCTTGCTGTTACTACCACTAAATCATCAATTTTCCTGCCATTTCAACATAACCACGCTAGTACGTTCCTCTTTCTTCCCATTTACTGTAAAGACTTACTCATTTACGTGCCTTTCAGGGAACCATGTCATTTTCCAAACCGGTCATTTACCATTCACTGCCATCTGCAGAGGATGTAGATTCCTATGAATCTGAGGCAACAAGCTTTATCTCTCCTTCATATGAGAAATCAGTGCACTCTAATTGGAATAAGGCCACCATCGCCTTCTACTTGCTATGCATTTTGGTGGTTGTGACCGCCACGTTAAATGTAATACTGGCAGCCATTCTTTCGGCATGTGTACCAGGAAACTTGCTTGTTCATCCAAACATAGCTGCTGGGCTCCCAAGGATCACTCATCTGTCTCCAGAATTCACACACATCTAAGCATAAGGGCTCTTATGTGCTGTGGTGAAGTTTGGTTAAAGTGTTTTCTTTTCCAGATAACAATGGAGCCATGGAGGCAATGTTGAACCTAGACTTCCGTGGCAATGGCAACACCCAAAACTCTGAGAGAGCTAAGGAAAGATGCTTGCAGTCACAGTAGTCAAGGCTATGTGTTTGTGCAAGTGGTTTGGTGCACCTCTGTGCAGTCAATTCCTCTAGATGCAGGTATACACTTCGACTATACAGTCTGGAAGTAGTACCCTTCAGCAGTCGAGTACTAAGAGGCTCAGGCTGTAAGCCGAGGGGGATCTCAACTAATGAGATAGAACGGGATCTAGTGTGACCTGGACACCAGGAAACCACCTGAAAAGACATGGAAATATGTCTGGCAAATGTGCACTGGCTATAGGCAACCGGCTATGGTCCTAAAACCGGGGCAACATCCAAGAAAATAATGTAAAATCGATAAAATGTGGTAAATGGTCCTAAAACCGGTCTAAACCAGTGTAGAAAGGCTATAGCGAGTGGTGAAGGTCCTAAAATCGGTCCAGAGAGTGTGGAATGGATATAAACAATGGCAATAGGTCTAAAGCCGGTGAGATGTCCAAGAAAAACGGTGCAAAATCCTATAAAATGTGACAAGAGTATAGACAAGATGTCTAGAAGTGTACCTAATAAAGTGAGCAGAAATGGTGGTAATAAATGTACAAAGACGAATTAAAACCGGTGGGAATCTCGGGTTCTTGGTCTATAAAACCGGAGCTATGGCAACAAGTGTGCAGAGCTTTGGAAAAGCAATAACAGTGATGAGGGGAATCCTATGGAGAGTGGGGTGGAGAGATGAGCCTTCAAAGAGGCAATACGATCCTAAACCGGGCTGGAAGATGACGATGCCGGCAATATAAAACCGAAATCGAAACCGAAACCGAAGCAATAAAGCCGGTGACAATGTGGAAGTGATTTAGAGACAAAAGCAAGTAGTTGGAGCAAGAATGCGTCCATTGGGCAGTAATAATGCAATCCAATAACGATTAAGAGTAAAGCAAGTGATAGGGCATAACTGTGGGCGACTGGGATCGACTGGTAGTGTATAAACTCGTCAATAGAGCGTATAGCCAGTAATTCAAAAGCAAATCCCCTTGTAACTAAGTTTCTACAGAGTATATATACTAAAAGTCCGAAATTATAAATAGAAAACATATCTAAGCATTGGTAAGGCTGTAACTCCGTAGCTGAGTAAAACTAATAGCAGGCATGTGGAAACTAGTCATCTGAAGCCACGGCATTGCGTTTAATGCCAGGTTTTTGAGGGGAAACCATATAGGTGCTGTGACTGCTGTGAGGACCATGGGGTGCTGTTTAACTGCGGGTTTTTAATGCGCAGCTCTTCTGCTGAGGTGTGCGCAGCTACTGTCGATTACTTTGAGGTCTTGGCATGGTAACAGCCTTAGTAAAACCGATCTGAAGTGCCCATGCACTTTAAATAACTTGGAAGGAGGAGTATCAGTCAATCACATCAATTTAATTGAAGGACCAATGAAAGCGCAGCAAACGACGATCCCTGGTGATGTAGGAATGCTATATTCAGTTGATTGTCGATCAGGCATGCCAGGGTGTGATGGGGCACGAAGATATTGTGCAAAACCGGTCGAAAAAGGATATCAAAGAATAGTGGGAGTCATAACCAGTGTACTCCAGTTTCTGGAAGGATATTCAAGTTGTAGCCTTCGAAACTGGTCTGAATAGACGACGAGTAACTGCTCTATAACCGGTGTAGCACGGAGATATTGCTGAATGGGCTAGAAATTAAATTCGGAGTTTCTTCTGGAGGTGGTAGGAGTATAATAGCATAATATGCGAATTCTGAGGGCTGTAGACATCTGCAAATTCTGAGCGTACAGAGCCTGGAGGCTCATCAGTGATCCTAAGTAGAGTTGTACTTGAGTTGGACAAATGAAGTGCTGTATTTACAACTGCTATCATCCTTCTGTAATCATTGTCTAAGGGAATTTGGCATTGGCTGCCATACCATTGGGTCCATACAGCGTAATTCATCATTTGACACACATATATACTAAGAATATCGTGCATCATTATTGGCATACATTTCCTATCATTCCATTAGCCAAGTACCAAAATTCTCTTCTGTGTAATCTTTTAGCTGCACCCAGTCCTTGCACTTGTGAGTGATGTTGATGCCAGTGACGATGTTCGTCCACTTGCCACTAAGCATTTGGAATGGATGGGTAGGCTCGAGAGTCTCATCAGCATGGCATAAAGTTATCTGCTGCATATACCAGAGGCAGTGGTCAGTGTGGCCTAGCTCGAGAGATGTCAGGTTATGGGGATATGCGAGGAACCTTCTGAAGACGTTGAGGCAATGTGTTAGGATCATGCCAATAGAGGAGTGAAGCGGAATGCACGCCATGGAGGCCGCAGAATGCACGTGGGCTTGGCGAAGCTATTAGCAACGTCACCCCTGGGTTAAAGCCCTAAGATGAACACAGATGGAGTCCGTGGATTATGACAAGTAAGGATTAAGATGAAGCCATACGGAGTGGGAGTCCGTGGACTTGTGGAAGAGATTGAGATTAGGCTTGAAGGCCAAGTAGAGTGAGTGCGAGAGTATTGGACTAAACCAAGTTGATATTTGAACTGAGGTATGTACTACTAGTTGTACAGTTTATATACTAGAGCGGAGTCTGACGGACGGAGGCTAGAATAAGTATGGACATGGCTGGAATAATGTAAGTCTAGAATAATCTGTATCTAGAGGAGTCAAGTATTCCGTGGACTCCGATATAACACCTACTCGGTACTGTTGACGGATTCTAAGTGTGATAAATGAATATGTGAAATTAGTATGTGAAATAGAGATATGAAATATGGGATAGAAACTGGGAAACGGAATCCGTCGGATTCCGATAAGTGTATTGGAGCCGGTGGGGTTGGTTGAAGGTTGATGTCCGTGGAGTCCACGGCATGCTCGTTACAGTATTCCCCCCTTAGCGTTCTTGCCCTCAAGAGCGCTGATCCCGATGGCCAAGTGTGATGCGTGGAATTTCATGCAGGGATGTCACGTGATAGACACCTCTTGACCTTTAACCACCACCATCTCAAGTCCAAAAATCTTCTCCTCGCTATCCGACATGTCTTCTTTGTACCGTCGTTCACAAACCCCAGAGGCATATGTTGCCCTGCCTACGCCGGAGGATGCGGATCCCGACGCACTCGAAGTTCTGTACACTGAGCGGGATGAGAGGGATGCGGCATATCGTGTGGCCGTGGAGGCTCACGATGAGTGGAGGGTTGAGCAAGAAGCAGCTGTGGCAAAGGCGAGGAAGGAGGCGGCAGCTGCGGAGGAGGCTCGTAAGAAAGAGGAACAGGCGAAGAAGATTGCAGGGGCGAAGGCAAAGAAGGAGGCTGCGGAGAAGGAATGGTTGGCCGACGAAGCGAAGAGGTTGGAGTTGGAACGTTTGGCCGCAGAGGAGAGAGAAAGGCAGGAAACGGCAAGGGTTAAGAGGGAGAAGGCGTTGGCAGAATTGAGGGTGACACAGGCCATGGAGCAGGAGAAGCAGAAGGAGCAGGAGGAAAGGGAGAAGGAGGTTGGAAAGGATAAAGGAAAAGGGAAGGCAGTGGAGGACATGGAAGTATGCGAATTCGCATCTGGTGCTTCAGATGAGGAAGATTTGGAGGACTCTGGGGCCGAGGATCCCATGGAGGCTCCTCAAAGTTCTAAAGGGAAAGCAAAAGCGCGGGACGTTTTGATGGAGCATCGCAAAGAACGACAAGTGCGTGCGGCGGCAGCCGTGGGAATCAAGAAATGCAAGGCGAAGTCTGCTCCGTATGTGGTGGATAGCGACGATGCCACAGGCCCTTCAGGGCAGAATCATTTGGGTGGACCTGTGATGAAGAGGTTGAAGACGGATCCGGTCCCAGGGAAAGGGGACATGGAATTCTTTGGCAAAGGTAAGTGGCCATCCGGTCCCATGGATATGTCTTAATGGTTGTCTAGATTGCTGCGGTCAGTGTCGTGCCGATGGGGCTCAGTGCTTCCCTGCGAAGAAGGGACACTCTTGTGCCAGGTGCAAGCTTAGGAAAGCGAAGTGTGTTTTCGGTGATGAGGCGGATCTGGTGGCGATGGAGGAGATCATGGACTTGTTGCATGGTCTCCATGCTCGAATGGATGTGATGGAGGGAAGATTGGAAGGCCTCGCTTCAAAAGTTGAAGACCTCTTAGATGATTACCTCCCCAGGGCCGATCCCAAATATCCGTACGATTTCATTCCGAAGGCATCCGAGGACGAATGGGCTGTGTCCCTGTACAAGCTTCAAGACTTGGAGGGAGTGAACCCCAAGGCGCTCCGATGGGCTATGTCAATGCGACTTGACAAGGATGTTGCCCAGGTTTGGCATTCACACATTGCCAACCCCGAGACTTTGAATGGTGCGGACCCATTTGAGTTGGCGAACATGGAGCTCTGGGTCAGAAGCCATGGATGTGGGGCATTGATGGACGCTATTAATGCCAGTGTCAAGTTTTGCAAGGCAAGAGAAGGTTTTTACCGCATCGGAGGAAGTCATACTGAGTGGGGATTGTGGAAAAAGTTCCTGAATGGAACAGATGAATATTTGGTGGAGGATTCCGATGGAGAGTTTGAAGAGGAGCCGGTTAGGGCAGAAATGGTGCCGGGTGCGGGGACCGTCGGGATCGCGGAGTTGGATGCGATCAAGGGTAGGACAGGTAGGAAGTTAGTGAAGAGGGTTGATGAAGAAAAAGAGGTGGAGGCCTTGGAGGAAGAGGAAGTTGGTAGTGAAGATGAGGAGGATGGAATTGAAGGGGAAGTTGAAGTGGAGGCTGCAGGCAACGATGATGAGGATGTAGACATGGAGGAAGGTGGGGAGTCTGCAGCCACCTAGTCCTTTTTCTTGGATAATTTTTTTATATGTCATATGTTTGTACAAGGACAGTAGAGTATTGCACCCAGTAGGGGCATAAAATGTATATGGGTTTCTTGATGTCTGAAATAGAGGGAAGACAAGATGAAGTCAAGAAAGGAGCCGGCGGAGTCTGTTCCCAATTAGGAAGGTAATTTGCAATAGTTTTCCAGAATCATATTTGAAATTGGGGGAACATTTTCTGAACGGAGCCAGCAGAGTCGTAAATCAAGAAATGGTAGAGGAAGGTTTGATAGTGACTTTTCGAATGGTGACCTTGGATAGGGGTCCTGGTTTGTCTGGGTAACGACAATGGAAATCTTCAATGTATTCATCCACAGAGAATTCGGTAGCGGGAATCCAAGCAAATTCTTCATCCGTACCTTCATAACCCAACCATTGAACACGATAGATGAGAGGACATCGGAACCGATGGTCAAGCTTGGAGTTGAGTATTTGTGCAATATCGTACTGTTCTTCGCCATTGACTTCAACTGGAGGTGGAGGTGGTTGGGTACGATTAGGAATGGTATTGGATTCCATGGGTTCCAACTGTGAGACATGGAATACAGGATGAATGGAACGGAGATCTGTGGGGAGTTTGAGAGTGAAAGAATGGGATCCAGGCTGTGCGATGATGTCGAATGGTCCGAGGAATTTCTCTGCGAATTTCGCAGTAGGGCGAGTAGTCCTGATGTGTTTAGAATTAAGGAACACCTTATTGCCTACTTTGAAATTAGGAGCCAGGGACCATCACTTATCTGCTTGGAATTTGTAGCGGGACTGAGCGTGGGAGATTTCGTTGTGAAGGAATTGGTGAAGATCGTCGAGGTTGACTATGAAGTCGCGGGCCCGAGCGGAGGCGATATCGCATTCAGGATATACCGTGATGTTAGGATGGTATCCTTTGTTAGCGAAGAATGGAGAGATTCCAGTGGAAGCGTTAAGAGCATTGTTGTATGCGAATTTGGCAATGGGTAATAGGGTATCCCAATTGTCTTGTTGGTAAGAACAATAGATACGGATGTATTGTTCGAGGGTTTGATTGGCGCGTTCAGTCTGTCCGTCGGCTTCTGGGTGATAACCAGAAGTGAAGTGAAGTTCCATATTGAGGGCTTTAGCAAGGGCACACATGAATTGGGAGACAAATTTGGAACCGTGGTCGGAAGTGATGTGAGTAGGGACACCATGCTTTGAGAAGACATGGGTAACAAAAAGCTGCGTGAGATCTGCGGAATTAATGGTATCATGAGTGGGTATGAATATGGCCTGTTTGCTTGCACGGTCGACGATGACAAGAATGGCAGTGAATCTGTTGGAGTCCGGAAGTTGTTCGATGAAATCCATGGAAATAGAATCCCACGGACGTGTCGGTACAGGCAAAGGTTTGAGTAGGCCGAAAGGATGATGTCTAGGTGTTTTGTTATGACCACAAGTAGTACAAGACTTGACGTAGTGGCGAACAAATTCACGCATCTGTGGCCAGGTATAATTCCATCGGACTAGTTCAAGTGTCCGGTTTTGACCAAAATGACCTGCCAAGATATGATCATGATTGTTTTGTAGGACACATAGATGGAGGTCTGCGGCGTCCGGGACGTAGATGCAATTGTCAAGATGAAGTATTCCTGACTCGTCCACAGACCACCGGGAAGGATTGGAAGGGGATGAAGCAAGATGAAAACCTTCAGTTGCTGCGGCGTCCATGGGTTGTGCTTGCTTGATATCTGAGTGGAGCTTATCCACGTCCATGATAGCACTAGCACGGAGTGCAGGACCTTCAAGAAATGTAGCACGGAGAGAAGTGGAGAGTTGTTCTTGAGTAAATACAGGGCAGAAATTATGAGGATTGACTTGAGCATATTGACTATCCCCCTCTTTAGGGTAGACATCCCATCGTCTAGTGAGTGCATCCGGTTTCCCACCAAGTTTACCCAGTCGGAACCGAATAACAAGGTTGAACTGGGAAAGGAATTCGGACCAGCGCACCTGTTGTCGAGTAAGAACCTTGGTAGTAGAGAAATACTCGAGGTTCTTGTGATCGGTGACGACATCGATGGATTCCACGGAGCCTTCCAGGTAATGACACCAGTATTTAAAGGCTTCAAAAATGGCTAGAAGCTCTTTATCATGGGTATCGTAGTTGAGCTCAGCTCCGTGGAGACTTCGGGACAAGAAGGAAATAGGGTGAATCTCCCCATCCTCAAGGTAAATAGAAAGGATGGCGGCAATAGCGTAGTCAGAGGCGTCGGTTTCCACGACTAATTGACGGTCGGGAATCCAGTGGGTAAGGATAGGAGCATGAGTGAAAGCCTGTTTCAGCTCATTGAATGCAGCTAGGCATTCATCATCAAATTTCCATGGAATACCCTTGCGAGTGAGACATGTTAAGGGCAACACAATCTCACTGTATTCATAGATAAAACGGTGATAGAAATTAGCGAAACCAAGAAATGATTGGATATCTTTGACCTTCCGCGGGATCGGCCAGTCGACAATAGCTTTGACTTTGACTTCAGCCATACATAAGCCTTCAGGAGAGAGAATGTAGCCTAGATATTCCACGGAATCCTGATGAAATTCGCATTTGGATCCCTTGCAGTAGAGATTGTTCTCTCTGAGTCTGCATAGGACCTCTCGTACATGTTTTTGGTGCTCTGCGGGGTTGTCGGAATAGATGAGGATATTGTCGAGGTAGACGACGGCGGAAACATCAAGCATATCTGCAAAGATGTCATTGACAAAGCGTTGGAAAGCCGCGGGGGCATTGGTAAGACCAAATGGCATGACGTGCCATTCAAAAGACCCATAGCAGGTGTGGAATGCGGTTTTCCATTCGTCTCCTTCGGAAATACGGACAAGATGGTAGGCGTGGTGGAGGTCGAGTTTTGTATATAGACGCACGGACCGTGCAGAGTCAAGATCAGAAATGAGGGGAAGTGGATAGCGATCTTTTTTTGTGATTTTGTTCAGGCCGCGGAAATCAACACAGAGCCTGAGTTCACCGGTTTTCTTCTTGACGAAGAGTACTGGGGCTCCATGGGGAGAATGTGAGGGAGAGATGAAACCATTATGGACATTATCATCAATAAATTCACGTAAGGCTTTGAGTTCGGATTCAGAGAGGGAATAGATGGGTCCGAGTGGAGGAGAAGTGCCTTCCTCAAGATTGATTTTGAGGTCGTAAGGGCAATGCTCAGGGAGTTTCTCTGAGAGGGAATCACTGAACACATCGGCAAAGTCATGGTACTCCGATGGGACATCAGTTAAATCCACAGGAGCTGTGGAAGCAGCTTGGCCACTAACACTAGGCATGGAAGGCTGTAATGTGTATTGTTGGGCACCTTCTTCTGCACAAGCTCATACGAAAGTGGCCGCAGAAATAATTGATATCTTGGGTGCAACCGAAGCAGCGAGTGATGGGATGGAAGGATATGAGTAGATAGGCTCATACAGCGGCGGAGTCCATCAGGATCTCGAAGGAGGTTTGGATGGAATGGGACCTGAAGGGTCCATGCAGTGTGGCACTGTTGTGTCGTAGGCCACGGAAGCGCTAGAAGGAATAGAAGCACCGAATAGCTTTGAACAGAAAGTGATACTGTGCCTTGCCCAGTCAATCAACAGATTGTAGTGGGAGAGCCAGTTGTATCCCAGAACAATGTTACAGGATGAATCAAGACGAGTGATGTAGAAGTCAATGGGGATGATGTCGCCTGACAGAAACCATATGGGGAGCGAGATGGATTGGGAAATGTGAGATCCGGTGGAGCCATCAAGAAGTCGAAGTTGAACAGGGGGAATGGAAGTAGTAGGGAGGTGTTGATCCTCAACGTATTTGGAATCAATGAAGCAATGGCTTGAACCAGAATCGACGAGAGCAAGAAAATGAAGGATAATAGAAATAGGAGAGCCATTAGGTTCCGATCCAGAACCGACTTCAGATGATAGTGATACAGTTAGTGAATGATTGGAAAGAGCAGCAGCGTTGAGGGTTACGATCTCCAAGGTGCAATGACAGTCAACGCAACCCTGTCCTTGCACAGAGGAAACAGGGCTGCTCTCTATTTTTCCGACTCCGAGGGAGCCAAATCAGTAGAGACAGGAGGCTCTGAAACCTCAGCAGCATGACCACGAGTGGAACCCACGACCTTGCGCTTGTTACAGTCCTCAGTCTTGTGCTTGTTGCCGCAGAACATACAAAGATTGTTTTTCCGGCAGCGTTCCTTCTCCTCGGGAGTGAGCTTACCATCTTTGCCTAGCTTGTCAGCATAGGGCTTCTTGGTGGGTGAGGAAGAGGAAGAGGACTGGTAGGTGGGGGCCAAGCCCATGGAGGTGGAACCATAGGATTTGGGCGCTGCGGAGTAGGAGGAGCTCGAGTTTGAGCTCGAACCCTTAGGTTTGGAGGAAGACAATGAAGAGGAGGAAGGTTTATCATGGTTTTCATGTGAAATCTCGGCCTTCCGAGTCCAATAACGAGTGTCGAGTTCCTGTGCTAGGGTACACATGTCATGGAGATTATCGGGCTTACCATGGTGGGCCATATTGTCTTTAATCCATGAGCAAAGTCCACGGTAAAAAGCGTGGCACAGGGAATTGTCACCATAGCCGACAATAGAGGCGTGTTGATTGAAATGGACTATATACTTCATAATCCGGTCTCCATCGCGCATCCAAAGGTTTTCCAACTCGTCTTCAGCATCTCCGATGGCATCAAACGGACCAAAGTTAGTCCGGAGTTCCATGAGGAAAGTGGCATAAGAGTATGCCCAGGCAGGAGGGTGAACGTGGTTAGGATGGAGAATATCCGGTTCAAACCAATCAAGGGCGACACCGGAAAGGAAGGATACAGCATAGTTGACCTTCGAGGCATCAGCGCGGAATGCGTCAGGCCTATCGTTGAAGTTCAACTGGAGGGAAACAATGAACACCTTCAGTTTCCGCGGGTCTGAGCTGTCAAAGGTATCAGGCTCCTTGACCTTGGTGCATATGGGGCATTGCAGAGGGTTATTGACTTGGTTGGCAAGGCCGCGGAGCAGGTTAAAGAAGTCCCTGATCATGGCTTCGTCATTGTTAGGATTGTTAGGAGGATTAGGAGGGTTAGGAGGGTTAGGAGGGTTACCACCAGGACCACCGGGGCCGCCGGGACCTCCAGGGCCACCAGGATTAGGTGGGCCACCACCAGGTCGGCGGTTGTCGTTGCCCCGTGGAAGGCGCAAGCTGTGGTTACTAGGGGAGTCAACATTGTCCTCGGAATCGCCGCCAGGTTCCTCTTCGTTTTGAATGGGGAATGGGCGACATGGGTTAGGAATCAGAGTCTGTGGAGGGTCGTTTCGGTAGCTGCCATAGCCACCTGAAATCGATTCCGAGGGTCCGGGGGCAAGGTTGAGGTTGAATGGATCAGGGTTGATTCCGTTGTTGGCTTGGCATTGGGTGAAGCCATTGTGGGTGTAGGTTTCCCTTCAGGACCGGCTGGTGGATGCGGAGTCTTCACCAAAAAGGTGTTGATCTCCTTTGGAGGCGGATTGGGGAATGTCATTCATCGAGAAAGTGGGTTTGGGGTCCGAGGTGGACTGAGTAGTTTCGGTTTGTTCGAGAATTACGGTAGACATTCCTAAAATTTTGACTCAAGGGTTTGAGTTCGAATATACTGTTAGGATCGTGCCAATAGAGGAGTGAAGCGGAATGCATGCCGTGGAGGCCGCAGAATGCACATGGGCTTGGCGAAGCTATTAGCAACGTCACCCCTGGGTTAAAGCCCTAAGATGAACACAGACGGAGTCCACGGATTATGACAAGTAAGGATTAAGATGAAGCCACATGGAGTGGGAATCCATGGACTTGTGGAAGAGATTGAGATTAGGCTTGAAGGCCAAGTAGAGTGAGTGCGAGAGTATTGGACTAAACCAAGTTGATATTTGAACTGAGGTATGTACTACTAGTTGTACAGTTTATATACTAGAGCGGAGTCTGACGGACGGAGGCTAGAATAAGTATGGACATGGCTGGAATAATGTAAGTCTAGAATAATCTGTATCTAGAGGAGTCAAGTATTCCGTGGACTCCGATATAACACCTACTCGGTACTGTTGACGGATTCTAAGTGTGATAAATGAATATGTGAAATTAGTATGTGAAATAGAGATATGAAATATGGGATAGAAACTGGGAAACGGAATCCGTCGGATTCCGATAAGTGTATTGGAGCCGGTGGGGTTGGTTGAAGGTTGATGTCCGTGGAGTCCACGGCATGCTCGTTACACAATGTACTTGATGATACATCGAGAAGAGGTAGAAGCTGTGATTGCCGCTGGTGTCGCGGATGAAGCCATCCCCAATTGGCATCAAGGCTTCCCATTCCTCATCAGCCTTCAGAGAGTATTGGTCCGACAGGATGATGGTCATGGTTGCAGGATGTAATGTTAAGTTTAAGCGTGGAACATCAGTCGGAGAAATATTGCATCCTATGGAAATTAAGGTTGGTTTGAAGAGACCACTTAGGGAGTCAAAAACCTACCAATGTCCAGATGCTTCATGGCTTGGATCTGATACAAAATCATGTAAGAATGTACGAGAAAGGAGAAGACCAAAGTCAAGGTGCTGATGGCAATGAGGAGGCAGGGACATGTGTTGGGGACGTTCTTGCAATCTGCCATGGTAGAGTGATGACTGATGGAGTCAAAATCAAGCAGGCTCCTGTTACAGAATGACTTCCAAGTGATTATCAGAAAAGGCACAGCATGAGTTCGACGGAAATACCATAATCGTCTGGGAGGAGTAGTAGAAGTCTGGAATCACCGCAGTCGCCAAAAAGATTTATTTTTGATCACTGTGTCCCTGAAAATAAAGTACCCCGGGGGTCCTGATGGAGTTCATCAAGAAAATGCTAGTATACAAGATGACGAGGGACCTCAAATACCCTAGTTCGTTGAGCAATGCTCATGTAGGAGAATTTGATGAAGTACATCAACATTTACTATTGTTTTGAGAGATATTATTGTACCCAAGTCCCAAAGTGGCTCGTGTGCAACTTACCCTGACAATAATGTCTACAAAGTGGTGGCGATCGTCCCTGGCATCATACAAACTTCTCTCTACAGATGAGGGGAATGCTGAAGAGCATACACCTCAAATTCATGATTGTACAACATGTCAGTGTAGTCTATTTATCATGTTCCAAATACTGACGATGTTTTTCTATAGGCTACAACTCAAAAGATCAACTCGTAGTTTGGGCATGCATCACAACATTGTTCTCATCTCTGCTCACTTTTTCAATGGCCATTCTAAATGTGCACAACGATAACTGTAACCGTTGTGGTGAACAAATTTCAGGACAAAATTCCCCAAATCACCATCCAAATCAGTACATCAATTTCAACAGCGTTTTCTGCGATAGACACGTTAAGGAGATCTCACATGAGGGAACCCTTGTGAATTTTCCTGATGTCGTGGCACTGGTAAACAAGACTGGGGCCACATGCCATGTGTACAAGGATACGAGCCACCAATGGTGTGCAACTCTGGGGACTGTGTTTCTGGATGATCGTCATATCACTGTCTCTGCGGAAGTCCATTGTTTGAAAGCTCTTCACAGACATGCACTAACCGCTACATCTAGGTATCGACCGTTGTGCAATTTTTCCATCTAGATTACGGTATGGAGAAGTGCAGTTTGATGTTTTCTGTGCCCCCTCCTAGTAATGGGTTTGATCCGGGGGTGATAATCCAAGAAGGGTCGTCCATTGACGTTTGGCTCTTGGAGTCGACCTGGTCTGAACGACTCGTACGTGTAGCAGCCGGAGAAGTAGCCCCACAGAGAAAGATGTTGGTAGCTACAATACCAACTGAAGGTAATCAGACGGTAGAGCGCTTCCTCTGTCCTTCAGGAGATCTCACATTGTTCAAAATTGCATGTGCAAAATCCAGCAATGGGCCTTGTCACTTAGAATTTTGGCAAAATGGCGAAATTTTGCCTCCTACAGGTGAGCGAATATCTATATGAACAAATGAACAAAGGTGATAAAGCTTTTCAGGCATCTATCTAGTACAAGAATGTAGCCTATGTGATTGACTATTAGTGATAAATGGAGACAACAATATATTATTCACCAGTTGCTGATTGCGATCTGGTAACAACCCCATGATGGACCACTGAACGATGTTCAAGTGCTGAAAGACAAGATGTGTCGGATAGAAGCTAAATATAGTCAATGGGTTTGGAGATGGTCCACATGAAAAGACCAAGATGAGGTCCCACATTCCTTTGACATCCTTAGCAGTGGCCAGGGCCACCAGGTGCTTCCAAGTGTGTGAAAGGTAGCCTTGTGTATGTAAGGCAGGTTTCATGGAGATAAATTGATGGCAATCATTCCCCTCTTCCACAGAAGCTCCCTGGAGCAGCTCTATGGCTGTCTTCTTGACAGGTGCCTGCCGGATCAATCATCAAGGATCACCAAGAGCAGGAATGGAACACTACGAAATAAGTATATCTGGAATGAAATTTGATGTTTATATTGAAGTATTACATATTGGCATGTGAATGTGTTGAAATTAGGTGCTGGTAGGTCAGAAGAAGGGCATATTGGACCTGAATTGATGTTATTTTCTGTCGTACAGCATAGGGACAGTGGGGGTTCAAAGTCAAGTAAAGATAAGTATGAAAATGTCAAAGTGGTAACATAATTGGTAAATATAAGTAAATAGAATGTGGCGGTAAAGTCGTGAAAACAAAATCTCAATAGAATGAGGTAGAGGTGGGTCATCACATGCCTACTAATGATGTAAGGGGAGGAGTTGGGTGTGCATGTGAAGCTCAGTGGGTCACTGCAGTGCCACCAATGATTGTGTGATTGGACTGGAAAACATCCCACAGAAGATGCTCAAGGGCACCACAGGTGCAGAGTCAACAGAAAGCAGACTCAACAGTCAAGAACTGTGGTGGTGATACGCATGTTGCATGTCTACCCTTAGATTTTGCGATTTTGTATAAGATATATACATCCCAGAATCGATATCTACTTGAATATGAGAGCTATTGTTGAGACTTCGAGCAGATAGCTAGGATCCTGTGCAATGAATGAAGATATAGAGTTGAAATACAGGACTTAGGAACAGTACCTTGAAGGATTGGACCTACTAGCCTGAAATAGTCGATCTCTAATAGGTCTAAACAAGCAGATATATGCTATAATGTCCTATTCATGCACAATCCACTTAAACCAGAAGTAGCTAGTCCCTTAACGAGGTTGACTAGGGCCTTGGAGTGAAACCTCGGAGCTAGAGAATAGTTGTTAAGTCCCTGGGAGCTTGCCATCCCTTAGAGTTGCACCTTAGCCCATGTGCAGGGCGATTTGAAGGCCTTTGTGCTTATCCTTTGGATGAGACAGCTATATCTCGAGTCCACTAAAGATAGAAAGAATATATTGATATTTATTTGAATATTTTCGAGTTTGATTCGGCCAGTGTGCCATAGTAAAGCCAGTGAGCTTCAGACATTGGCCAGTGCGCCATAGTAAAGCCAGTGTGCTATATAAATCAGCCTAAGTGCCATTTAATCTCAGAACACAAAATATTTGAAGTTTCAGGATGAAAAGTTGTCCTTAATATATTGTATTTGATCACAAACCAGTGCTATATTCGCTAAGTCAAATTGAATAGCTTGAATACCTTTAGAAACGAAAGAACAAGTCGCAATAGTCCTGCTTCCTGCTGGGATAGTTGCGCACTTGGCAGAATATTTGATCTTCCAACCAAACTAGTCGGTTTGCAGAGGTCTTCTATCGATCTTGAAACACCCGAACTTATATATTGATGATTGTGAAGCACAAGGATTGCTTTGGGTTGAGTATATATGAGTTTCACTCATTGTATATTCGCTCTAGATTAGTCTCTGCACCATTACCAAGCACATCAGCGAGGGAATTGGTGAGGATAAGATGCTTTAATCCGGCAGGTTGACACCAAAGTTTGTACTCCAAGCCTAGGATTCCTCCCTAGGAATGCCCCAGAATATCGAAATCATCCTGGATGTTGAAGTAGCCGATGAGATTAACAAGTTCATTGATGAAAAGATCGATGTTCCAGAATGAGGCAGGCTTCTCTTTGAGGTGCGTCGAGCGTGAATTACTGATTTGATCATAGAAGATGATGGGAACAGATGATTTGGTGAGGTCCATGAGTGGTGAGAGATAATCATATGATAATCCTAACTGAAGGTCACTATCTGGCTGACAGAAACAACGACAAATGTACCAGGACCACCATGAAGACAGATCAAAGGGGTACAGGTGCAATTCTCAAGGCTTCCATAGACCTTGTACCATGTATGATACTGCTCTCCCTGGTAGGTGAATGGAATGAGGCCTTCAGTAGCGGATGCCATAATGCTTGTTGATGGAAGACTGCAGAGGGTAGTTAGAAATCTGCACAAGGCCGTGAGAATGGTTATTGCTTTCAAGTACATGGAGGGATGGCTGCACCACTTGTTGGACCAAATGAAAGGTAGCTACAGAGCAGTTTCTGTGTTCGGTAGCATTTTAAGGCCTGGCTTGGCCTGGTGGATGATCCATATTTACACTTGATGGAGAAGGAAGCGAAGGTGCAGAGCCTTGTGCTGTGTATTACCTAACTGTCACCCTAAACCCATATCGACGGATTCCATCAATTAGAACGTTCACTTCGTTTATGACATCTTTCATCAAAATGTTAGGCACCAGTACTATACTTCGCAGACACTTCAAGGAGTCTCGAAGGGTGCAGATTAACAGCAGTAGCATGTGGTTACCTGGTGCGAAACCAGCCCGTTCTGATTTGATGTGGCAGTGTGATTACTCAATGCAACTCTAGTTTTGGCCAAGGATAGTCCCGGCTGCTAGTATCTCGAGCTTGATACAACTCGGGGTGTACCTTTTGAGCAAAATGTTCTTCTTGAGTGTACATTTGATGCAGAGGAGCATGAGAATCATTGCTTTCTCGTGTCTAATCTTGTCTTCTCTGAACTTACTATTGACTTCCCATCTGACGAAGGGAAGGTGCATCTTTCACTGTCTTACTTCATGGAAAGACACTCTTGAACCAAGTGCATACCTCAGTTGATACTTGGTGGGACATATACTGAATATTCTGGCAAAGGTTTTCTTGGTCACAATACCCCTGCAGCGCTTCCCATAAAATTGTGACCCGTCTTACTCAACATACAAGAGACTGTACATTACTCTCTTTCTGGTGAAGCATCAAACAACGAATGGAGCAACCTTACTTCTATGGGAATGGGATTCACTCATCTTGGACCTGACAATCGACTCTTCGTCACCGACATGTTCCACGAGTTGCACTGCATGCATATACTGAACTTTGCATTTGCGCGGTCTCATGTTGCGAGCATAGCACATATTCACCACTGCCTTAACTACCTAAGGCAGCAGGAACTGTGCTCCGCAGATCTCACCCTCGAACCCGGAGACTTCATGAAACAGGATTTTGTTCTGCAGAGAATGGGCTCAATGCATGTTTGTAAAGATTGGAGTGTGGTGTATTCCATCATGGCAGACACATGGAGCATCTGATAAAGACATTTATCCTCAGACGCGCCACACCATACTCTCGCTATACGATTGGAATGCCTAAATCTGTACTTACTATCTTCTAGTATGATGCATCTATTCTATGCATTGATACTAGACTCAGTCCATTGTACATATTCTCTATAGTTTAATTCTACAGCTGAATGTACCACATTCCAGTCTTTGCATGTGTGACACTGGTCCCAAGCAGTCACTCCCCCTCCAAACAGTCTTTTTACAGACTAAAGCTTGGTATTCGAGCGACAAAGGACCATCTGATGCAGGTAGTTCATGCAATGTCAAAGTAAAGGCATTGAATGATTAACTGCAGGACCTCTGTACAGCTGCATGACGCCTTCCCTGACTACATTGATGCAGCGTAACTGGTAGAACATCAATACACTGAATGGACAATGGTCCAGTCCAAGATGCAGAATTCCATTGTCATTTGGCATAAGATGAGACCACTCAGTTATTCCCAGTTCAGAGTCAAGGGTGTAATGCCATGTGTTCTCCATGTGCACTTGTACATCTGCTACAGCGGGGATTTTCCATTCTCGTGGATAATCGTGTCCCTGATAAGCTATCGAAGGCTACTTAATAGCAAGAGACGGTAAAATTGTCACCAGACTCACAGTAGTCATCTCCGCTACTATATGGACTAGCTGTAGGGATGCATTGTTCCTTATTGACAAACAGGTTTTCAATGAGAATCATGGATATAATGGATAACAGAGCTGCTACTAGAGCAATCAATATCGAGAATTGATGGACCGAAGCGGGTGAAAGGTGCATAATTCCTACAAGGAATTAGTTCACTAGGATGAGTGCCTATGATCATTTACTTACTTTCCTTTAACTGTGGGTTAAATTTGAGGGGATTTGCCAGCGAGAATATTGCGCTTATATAGTCTACCCAGTAATGATGCATTCATGAATTAAACAGTAAAGATGCTTCATATTGATGGGGATAGTGTTTCACAAGCAACTACAAGGTACAATTATGTCTTTCACGAATCTCATCCAGGATAACTTAGTCTGACTGACTCCGACATATTTGAATATTTGACTAGAACAGAGTGTAAGTCCAACAAGAAGGAAGTTTTGCTTTAGAACTAACAAATATATCCCTTTAGAGACAGAGAGCAAGCCCAGGAAGCTGGGCTTCAACTGCCTTCGCCTCGATTGCTCTCCTGAGTGTAGAATCGCATTCAACTTCGTCTACTGCAAGAAACGTTTGAGTTAGAAGGATCAAAGCACACCCACAAAGCATACATATTCACCATGTGGCATGGGAGAAGCCTTCATGAAGATGAAAACAATTGCAAAAATAGTCACAAAGAGTGGCATCTGCATGACTCTAGTTTCTGGTTGCAATCAGAACGACTTGAATTTTGAGGGATCTTTTAACTAAAGCGCCATCAGTTGAATGACCATTTGGAAAATAAATATTCAAGCGGAAGGAGATAAGGTATGCAATTGAATGGATATGCGAGATCTAAGACATGAATACTGTATTGGAAGATGTGATGGATGACAGCAGTGGACCTTATAGTGGAATCGCTGGATGCATGTTGAAGAAAATGCTGATAAATTCAAGTTTCTGCCACCTGATGGTGATGCATCATTGAAAGCATGGGACTTCTTCAATAGATGTCCCTGTTTCCGCCATGCATTTTACAAAAGTTGACTGCATAACGCTTACCATTGAGTGCTGTCTGATCCAATTCCCTGAACTCCCTGGTATTAGTGTAGCGCTGTCCCTTGGACAAAAGTTGATCAGAAAAATGCTCAATTGATGATGAAACCTTACAGTTCAGGAAAACTCATGTTACCCAGGTGTTAGGGGGGGAAGCGTTCCATCCTCAAGACCATTCCCACTTCATTCCCGCATGCTTCTGTTGAGTAATGTCGGATAAACTGGTTCTAACTTGAAGTACTACACAATCTCAACAGATTGAGCACAATTCGAGACAATACAATTCCGGGTTAAATTCAGTTGTAATGATCATGGTGTGATGGGGAAACGTCCTACTAGTAGTCAGGTTTGCTGTGGATCACATTACACTTCCAGCATGATCCCCAAAGCACTTGCCAAGCACGATCAGACGTTCATCATTGAATCAAGTGCTGTCGTTGGCACTGACAGCACTTAGATCCCATGATTCGTTTTGTTCCCAGATAAGACTAAGCATCTGATGCATCCTTGGGTAGCATCAGTGTGGGAAGGTGGCCAGACAATAATACCCCAGTCAGCACAAGCGCTTGTGATGACCCTCTTCGATGTCTCGCGAGGGTTCCATGATGTTATCATAACCATACACTTCTCGTTTACTTCTTGGAGTCACACACTAGATGATCTGTGCCCCGTGTGTCCAAGACTTCAAGTACAAATAGATGGGTCATACCCAAAGAACTTTCTAGTAGCACCAAGTCCAAACAACTATGGCTGTGGACCCTTACAAGACAGTCAAACCTGCTCCCTTTCTTTGGCTTGAACAAGTACTGCATGCCACTGTTCACATCGGCACCATAGCCTATGGTTTGTCACAGTCGCAGTCTCCTCTCATTAGTCGCCCCTAATGTACATGATACCTAGGGGTTCAACTAGTTATTGCCTTCCTCGCGGTTTATAATGTCCTCCAGTTGTCTAAGAAGCATTATGTGTGGCAGACAATAACTTTTATTTCATCCATTGTCATCCTCTCCACCATCTGTTGTGAAACAGGGGATCAAGTTCATTCCCAGTATGTATGCATAGTGTTCAAGCCAATAGTATTGCACTTGGCTGAGCTCTGCAAATGCATGAGGATGTACACTACAGTACCTACTTATATACTAAAGGACTGTTTACTAGAACTTTCTATACCTTTCCTCAATCTTCTTCCTTAATAAGACAGATCGGCACGATGCCGGATTGCCAAATTCCAACACCATCTATACGGCCTGCAATATCCACTTCAATCAGATGGCATGGATCGATGAACGCAACTACCCCGGCGGACCCCTGGCTTACCAGCTCGAGCAGCAGAATCAGAAAGTTCAAACCGTGGGAAATGTCGCTTCGTTTTTGCTTACCATATTAGCAGATCTTTGTATGGTAGGCGACATCGCTCTGTCCATAGTAGTACCTCTTCTGATCTACTAATTGAAGCTTTGGCGCTGCTACGTCGTCTACCATAACAAGTGGACGATTATCGTTATTCCAGGGTTAGCTCTCCTGGCTATCACTAGTAAGTCGCAGTTGCCCAGTTTTTGTGCCGCGATTTCTGACTAGTTTCTTGAAGTCTTGGGCGTATTCGTGATCATCAAACTTGCAGATCCGGGAGCTAGTCTCTGGGCGTCAGAAGTTGTTGATATCTCCGTCCCATATTGGTCTCTGTCCATCTCATTCAACCTCCTTATAACTCTTATGATTACCTCCCATGTTCTTCTCATGCGAAAAAAAATTCAAGCTTCGCTGGGACGTCAATACGGTAGCACATATACAGGAGTAGCGGCGATGATGATCGAATGTGCAATCCCGTACGCGCTGGTCTCATTTATCTTCATAATCTTGTACGGCCTTAAAAACACTGCGTCAAATCTGTTCATCCCTTTGATGGTGATGATTGAGGTGAGTTTGATAATATTCGTCCGAGAGATGGTCCGCTCATTCGTTTTCTAGGGAATTACCCCACTGCTTATTATTTTACGGGTTTCCCGAGGACAAGCATTGTCAAAAGACACCGTGGCCAGTGCTGGAGAGGTATCTTTCATCCGCTTTCGTAGAGGCATAGAGAGGAGCGCCGAGTCTACTTCTACTTCAGTCAACAGTACCTCTGCTCCCGTCGTCAATATTGAGATGAAGACCACTCATGAATCTTCATCCGAGATAGCAAAAATGCACGGTGTATACGGTATTTCTTCGGCGTAAAGATGTCAGTTTCTGGCGCGTTGTCATCTTTACCAAATGTTATCCCCTCTTCGGTCGAGATATTTTGACATAGGAGTGGGGAAAATATGAATATATGTATATTTATGCAGCCAGAGTCAAAGTTTGAATCATTCTGACACGCCGGAAATACCGAAGCGCCTGTATATAAGATCAACGTGTTGTATAGAAAGTAATAGTGATACAGACTGCTGGAGGTGTACGATTCTACGAAGTATCACATTGGGATATTGTTGGACGGTAATACACCTGGTAAACGATCAGACGCGTATACGGTATTAAATTCACTAAACACATCTGGGTTTCGAGGTCGAAGTTTTAGATTTTCTGTGGTACTGGAGGTGTGAAGAGAAGGCTGCAGGGTAAGTAAAACAGTTCTCGTGTATGCCGTGGGTCGTCGTTACCACCTCCTTGGAATTTGTAGAGACGGCGCAACGGACCGGTTTGCCGTATTCGGGTCTCCGAGGAGGGCTGTCGAAACTTGACTTTTCTTTCCATTCGCGTTCATTTATAGACATGCTTCGAGGACCAGCTAGTACGGCGTGTCTGACCATGAGATATGAGCAGGGCAGAGGCCAAGGTAAGGACTTAACAGAGCGAGAAAACAAAAGTGCGACATGACGTTCCTTTATAACGGATGGGCTTGACATGAAGGAGGGAGTAAAAAGTACGCAGAACGTTCAACCTGTGACACATGCTGTGTAAGAAACCAGGGGACGGTAGACAACAATGGTGTTCATTCATTACACCTCTTTACTTGGATTCGACTGGGAATGGCCTCTGCCGGAGCAGTGATGGCAGATATATGTTCCTCCAGACTTCTGTACCGTCTTTTGTCATCCTCTGACTGATGATGGGACGAATAAGACAAAGCTATTCATGTCACAATCATATGCGAGATACATGCGTATCCGTGGCGATGGGTTTGAGTAGTTTTATAACGAGGGGCTGGTAGGTTGCGGTCATGTCAGGCCAGATAACGAATGACTCCAAAGCTTAGAATTGGGGGCGACGTTTGGAACCGGATAGAGCAATGCTTCTAAAGTGCAGGAGTTAAGTCTAGTGTACTATTAGACAAACATATCGTACAGCGTACCTCTATACTGGCATTTAGGGAAGTGTAGCCGTATTCTGGCTGTAGGTTCCTAGTTCAGGTTGTACACCGTGCTTGAAACAGCGGGATTGACACCCCAACTTCCACATCTTGCATCCAGAACATCGCCATGCGAATACCAACAGATGCACATCTCGTTGGCTAAGAGGTCCTCAACTTGGATCTCCTTCCGAAGCCGCTCCGCCAGCAGAGACCGTTAACCACGTTCCGTATTCGTGCAGCTACCCATAAACAGACGGATTACAGGGCACATTTATCGCTTGTGTTGCGAGGACATACACAAAGCGGTGTGCTTCCCGGAAGTGCTCAGTATCAATACTTCACGCTGTCGCCAAGGTATCAATATACTGGTAATAACCAGAATACAAAAGAAAGACGAACTTGAACACGAAACGGTGAAATAAACATCTACATCGCGTCCAACGAGTAAAGATCATCCGAATCTTGGCTCTGCACATATCGCCACTGTCCGAATTACGGCGGAAGAATGTTCTACTTGAACTGTGCGCATATATTAGCCAACGAGGACAACCACTAAGTAACGGAAAGATTGCTTACCCCCTGATAGGCGAAGAAGCCACCCCACCCTGCGTACAATCTCGTGCTCAGACACCGTCTCTTCCAGAATCACAGACCGTCCTCTTACATTCACTCATCCCACTCGCATGTAGTTTCTTGCTCACCCAGGCACTGGCATAACCAGTACATCGAGATGCTGCCTCGGCTTTATCCACCACTTTCCTTTGCTCGCCTGATGTTCAAGCTGCATCACGTCCAACGAGCATAGTTTCCTGGCTCGAGGCATATTGTCGTTCTTTGGGTGTCTCTCAGCACGGTGGAAAGATATGTTACTTGAACTGAACGCATACATCAGCCAACCAGAACGACCATCAATCGAAGAAGACATAATTCACCCTGCGATAGGCCAAGATGCCGCTTCACCTCCATCCGCCAGCTCCTTCAGACAGAAGATCGTTGAGTCTCGCCACCCTTCCCAGTCAGTGCCAAATCTGATACGCCTTGGAGGTATGAGGTATTCAACCGACGTCAATGTTGAATTTCTTTTGTGCCAATACAGCTGATGCTTGATGGCCACCAACACGCTGTTTTGACTCTATTCGCCACTTCCCTTTAATTGGGGAGCTATCCAGTGAAGGAGTGAAGGGAGCGGATTCAGACTAGGGATGCCTTCAGGGCCGGTGTTGTTTGCGAAACTGGCAGAACTTATCATTCTCGTCGCCCTCTCCACCACCACTGTCGTCTCCTCTCCTTCAATCCCTCCAACCTGCACTCGGACCTTGCTTGCAGGACGACGTAGCCTTGAAGTAAAAAGACGTTTTGAAAACCTTGCATGCCGGGACGTCGACATCGCTGGCGACTCGAGGATCAACAGAGCTAAGAATGGGTGAACACCGAGGGGCGAGTAGCCTATTCTCGACACTGCCTCCCGTGGTAGGGCTTGCTCATTGGACGGCGATACCGGTCTTAGAACGCAAAATTAGCATTTGAGGTATTGACGCTGGAAGAATTTTATGGCACTGTAAATTGCTCCCAGGTGCTAGCGCTGATTGTAGCGTTCGATATCTCCTGCGAGAGTGAGTAGTACCCTTGAGGATCAGTGCGGAGCGAACGGACTTACCCTCTCGCGTGTTTCCTTTCCATTCCGATACAATTCGCCTCTCGTTGCTGTCGGGAACAACACGGATGACTCGCTCTCCGCAACAAACGCGCCGTGCTCGTCGTCGTCTCGGGGCATGATTTGGTCCTTCCAATTGCGAGACCGTCAGCGCGGGTTCGAGCTTGAAGATATCCGGACAACGAGCCCAGGCAGGATAGCGTTTAACCGGTGCTCGATTTTGAGTCTAGCGACGGGTCAGATTTACGAGACGGTGTTGTTGACAGTAGGAACTGGGAAATGAACGTCCCGGTACTTCGGACCGACCATCCGTATTTTCTTTTGAAATTCGTTGGAAAAATTACCGTGTCTTCGATCCAAAATCAATCTCACCGACTATCTGGCCATACATCGACGGAATACACGCCTCCCTAAAAATGACGGTGCACCAGAGTATCTGAGCACTGGAGGTCGAGCGGAGCATTGCTGTTTGTCATTTGGGCTTGAAGCATAGTGCGAGCGTTTACCGTGACGAGATGTCTATTCGTTCGGAAACTCTGAGTCTCGCCTTCCTCCTCTTTTTTACGGCTCTTCTCGTCCAATATTCACAGACCCTGCATAACCTAGGAAACCATTCCTCACGTTGTAGTCGTGCTGGCACCAGATCGTTGTTCATTTTGAGAAACGACAATCGATGACGGTCCCAACGTTGGTCCCCACATCTCTTCACTATTACTGGCTTCTTCATCGATGTCCCTGACCACCTTCAGCTTCAATATTCGTTTCCGCCCCAAGAATCTGAAACCAGCTCTACCGACAATGTCTCACCCATCGCCCCTTTCGAAAACCCCACTTTTGACCACCTCCCTCGCCCACCATGTCCGGCACTCGTTCAAAGACCAACCGTACCCTGATGGAAGCTCGAAAAGCGAAGCTAGACCGTTTCTATGAAGACTCTCCGCGCATCGATGATCACACGAAAACCAACAACTACTCGCTTCTCGGAATCATTCACCTTTTCTTGAATGACAAGGCCAACGAAGTCACCAAGGATCCAAAGTTCGACCCCTTTCTTCAATTCATCAAACGGATCTTGGTGCATCTATCGTCAAGTTCGGATCAGCTGTTGCCGGGAACTACAGTCATCTTTGCAACGCTGGCCCAGGACATTGCGAACTTGACGGAGGCGGGAAGGCGGGCGTGGAGAGTGTCGCACCCCCATTATCGTTCAGGAGACTCAATGATGCCTTACATTGTCTCCTATATCCGACATTCACCACCGGCGATTGTCTTAGTGGATACTGAGGACTACGAGGAAGCCTGTCGGGCAACAAAGGCGTATTCATGGGAGTTCGTACGAAAAGGTGCCGACGAGAACAATGAGATGTTCTTTTCTCGTCAGCTGGTAACAGCCTACATTGAGCTAGCAGAAGTGAGCATAGTTCGTGCTTGATTCAAATGACCTGACACCGCTCTCTAGAAAGCCAAGGCCGATAATCCCCTCTCCGATTCTGCGCCCTCTGATCAACTTGTGGTTCTACAATCCGTCATCATGGTCGCTTTCCTTCACGAATTGACCCATACCATCACGAAATCATTCTTCAAGAGGTCTATCACTCCTGTGATGCATGGTCGACGGTTCCAAGCGGGAGAGGATTTGGAACAAATCCTGTTTAACGGTATCATGCATGTGGAATGGTTGCGCCTCGATTTCGACGATCGTGACCTTCGTATGAAACGAATCTATAAACTTTATATTATGCATGCCATTGTGCCAAGCCAAGATCAGGAGTCAAACCCAACCAACTCGGAACAGACGCCAGCCGGGAAAACTTGTTTTTACCAACTTGGTATGTCTTATAATGCCTGTCTTCGCCGTGTTGAATTCACTACTGGTATCTAGAGATCGAGGATCTAAGAGTAATGCTGGATTCCCTCGACCGAATTATGATCTATAGTCCCGCATATGTGCCCGACGAGGACGGCATTGCTGACCGTGACGCTGGTCGTGCCGATGGGTCATGTATACGCATGCGTGTTACGCCGCACGAGATCGGAGAGATCAAATACTTTGAACCTGACTTGACGTCAACTTTCCCTCCGTACCGGATAGTTGGACTAGGTCCAGATTCAATTCTTGTCTTTTCTGCCAAGGACAGGATTATTGTTGGTGAGGATCAGCGTGTATGATAGTCATTCCAACGTATTCAGTTTGTCGTAATTGCATTGTACTGGTTGTGCGTCATACGCAGCTTGACTATGCAAACTATGCATTGGCTAAATAAATAAAAAGAATGGAATATGCAGGATGAGCTAGGTATGATCTGCCTGGTACTCGCGCCTCCCATCAGATGACGTGGATCCTCTTGTGGATGGACGAAGGTCAGCTCCTTGAAGGCATTGTTCCTTGGTTGCTCCAATAGTTCAAGAAACATCCAATAGGCCTCAATAGCACGGAACGCCTCCATGCCGGGCTGGAAATCTTCTCTACTTCTTGCTCCGAGACATCAACACCCGGTTTAGGCTTCATGCTGTCGCCCGGGATATACTTGGAAAAACGAGTCCTTGATGACGGTGATGGGATGAAGAGCGGTAGACTCGGGGCTGATACGCAGACGAACGATGCCGAAAATACGGGGAATATAACGGCCTTGAAGTCGGCGTAAAAGTCGATATGCAACGAGTGTTCGAATGGTTCGTAACGCCAACTAGACACCTCCTACATCCAGTCCTTCAAGACTTGGCGTCAAGTCGGTTCTCGTCGTCGTGTATAAGCTCGAAGCAGGTGGGCACCACGCCATCGTGGATTGCACGTACAGCGTGTTGCAGATGGCCTTCGAGGGAAGGCGACCACGGCACTGACCCGCCTTTACTACCGCAATAGCCCAGCCTACGGACCTCCAGTTTCAGGAAAGCTTTCTCGTCGTCAGAATGTCACTGGATGAGCAGCACGGCGGCAGATGTAAATGGCTCGGAGCGCTTGAGTACTGTGAATGCGAGAGGTCCAAAAACATTTGAGCCGTCTGCTTGGAACTGAAGGTCGACCGTCGTTTCGGGTAGAAAATGTTCATCGCACTGCACAACGCCAATTAACACGAGTTTTTGAAGACAATCAGCGTATTGGCGTGCCTGTGGACTGAAATCCAACGCCGCCTAAGGTAAAAAGCCTTGCATGCCGTGTCAGACAACGAAGCATGAAGTAAAGAAGTGCTCATCGATGGCGGCGTCAGTGTGGATTAGGTTGTGCCAAGCTAGTGTTATTGACGCCGTCGACTTGATGGTCGCTGTCGCAGGCTAAGGGCGGCACGTGTTCGGGAACGATCATAACCGTGACCACGACCTATTCAATTCATTCGTCGCTCTGCTACCCTTCGACAATGCCCGTCTCTGCCATTCCGTCTCAGCGCCACGACTTGGACAAGTTTGACGCATAAATTCCTGCTTTTGTTGAGCAACATATATCTGAAAGCTCGGTGTTTAGGATTGAGGGTGGGTTTGTAACGAGGTAGAATCATTGCTTCTGGACTAAAGAAAATAAGTTTGTATTAGACAATGATGTGATCCGACGCACCTCTGGCGCAGCCTTTTCTTGTTCGAAGAACACGGTTGAAACACGATCTCGTGCTTAGGGAGTTGACCAATGAAAGAGAGTAGGGGAGTGAGGAGGACTTTAGGACTTGGCGCGGCGCGTTGTTTGAGAAGCTAGCGAGGCTTATAATCGTCACAATCTCCGTCTTCCGATCTATCGTCACCGTCTCCCTCGATCCTCCTCTAGACTGCACCTGGTGCTGACCTTGCTCACAGTAGTCTGCTTCGCCCTGAAGTAAAAGCAAGTTTCGGCACACGGATGCCAATATAGCTAACGGCTCGAGGGTTAGACCAGGATCTGAGCTAAGAACGGGTGAATACCTAGGAATGTTGGGTGGCGAGTAACTTACTATTGCCACCGCATCCGTGGTCGTCCTCCTCCCCGTGGCCCTGCATCTCTTCGTTCTCACTGTCACATCTTGATGAGTCGACTCAGCGCAAAATCTGGACCTGAGGCGTCAATGCCGGAGGAATTTGGCAACATTCCTAGATACTATTGGCTGATCAGAGAAATCGATTTCTCCAAAGAGCGAATGGACTGACCCTCTCGCGTGTTTCCTCCCGCCACGATAAAACCCGCATCTCGTCGCTGTAAGGAACAAAGAAGATGTCTGCTCTCCATGGCGGGTGCGGGTGCTGGTCGTCTCAGAGCAAAGCTCGGATCATCCGTCCGCGAGAACTCGGCGCGCGTCATGGCACAGGCCGGCTAGGCACTATGTATACGTCCTTGTCGTCGCTACTACTAAGATACCCCACTCTGCGATCGGCTCGCTTCAAAATGAACGACCGGCTGTCCTTCAACGGAGAGCATGACGGCGGTTGCAAAGCAAAGGTAGGCAAAGGTCCTGATATGTGAAGCCGATAGAAGAAGAGGGATGACTCGACCATTAGCCACGTCTGACATTCGTTGTTTGCGGGCTGAGATATTTAGACTGTCAGAGTCTACTTTAGAAGAATGTTTAATGCACTCAGATTTTTTTGACGCGTTCGATCACGTGTAACTGAGGGCCGGGGATGCCACAATCTCCTCAATATCTGCTACTAGTACAACCGTTGCTCTCGCTATCGCATTATCTGAGATTTCTTTCTTGGCGGTCCTCAAGATTGAGTTCAAAATGTCTATTCCTTTCGTCAAAACTGTATGTCGAGCCATGGAGAACATTGCTCCCCTTCAGTTGGCTGAAAAATGGGACAATGTAAGCGCGTTTTTCCCAGCTTTTGATTTCCAGCCTTATCCTCGTATTGTTAAAGGTTGGACTATTACTCGGTGAATTCTTCCACTAAATCCCAAATAATTGGTTCAGGTCTCACCGACATAATCAGAGTCTCCTTCTCACAAACTAAATGGCAACAATCGTGTTCTCTTGACCAATGAGTACGTTTTTCTAACATTATCTTCCGCAAGTCTAACTCTCAACTTTCTTCAGCCTCACCTCGTCAGTCGTCGAAGAATCTATCGCCCTCAATGCACCAGTCATCGTCTCGTACCATCCGCCGATATTCAAGCCTTTACAATCATTAACGCTCACGAACCCTTTACAAGCATCACTTCTCCGCTGTGTAGCCGAGGGAATCTCTGTGTTCTCGCCACACACATCATTAGACTCCGCCTGGGGAGGCGTGAACGACTGGCTTGCCAAAGGGCTTGGCACTGGCAAAGTCAGCGCCTTGGTGGGCGAAAAACTTGATGCGAGTGGAACGAGCGAGGGTGCGGAAGGGAGGCTAATGGTTCTGGACGAGCCGGTGTCTATGAAAGAGCTTATTGGCAGGGTGAAGCGGCATCTTGGCCTATCTCAAGGTAAGAAGTCATTCGTTACTTGGTGGCCATTTTCTTTAACCAGTGTATGCACTCAGTTCAAGTAGCATATACTTCTGCCGTATCAAGTGACATTCGGACAGTGGCGATATGCGCAGGGTCAGGAGGATCTATGCTTGTTGGACGTGAAGCTGACGTTTATTTTACTGGGGAGATGTCACATGTTCGTCTTTTCTCGTATTCTGGTTGCTATTAGCGTGTTTATCTCAACGACAGCATGAAGTATTATCATCGGTTGCTGCCGGGAAGCACATCGTCTTGTGTAAGTGCTCGCACTGCAAGCATAAAGACACACTCTAACCTTTCCGTTTGTAGGTGGCCACACGAATACGGAACGCGGTTACCTTTCTGTGCTAGCAGAGCGCCTTCAGAAGGAAATTCAGATTGAGGACCTCGAAGTCTTTGTTAGCAAACAAGATGCGCATCCGCTGACATTCGCATGATGTTCACGCTCGGGATGCAAGACGTAGGGAAGGATTGCGATCACGGTGATAAAAAGTCGACAGAAGATAACCCTGTGTCAATATCGCTGTTGCAATCAGATTCAAAGTGTACAACCTGGACCGGGAACTTCCACGATTCTTCCACAACAACTACCTGCCAGCTTTTATTATCAAATTGCCCAATCGCACCGCCATGACACCATACGGATGCAACAAACCAGTCTCTGGACTACTTCGACCTGCTACATGATCATGAAGGTCCTGATAGAAGCTTTGTATCTGCATTCAGTCAGAAAGTGAAGACGACGACACAGGGTTCTTAGTCCTTATCTGCAAGCGTCCACGGAGGGACAGGTCTACGGCTAGTCATACCAGGCTCTGCACCGAACACCTGGCTTTATCCTCCACCGATGCCCCATCTCTTTCGCCCCGATCCGTATCTAAACCTCTCTCTCAAACATCTCCATCCGATAGTCGTCTGGCAAATTCTCCACATATTTATTGAACACCACGGAGTTGTCGTATCCAAAGTCCGAGATCTCAAACGGTGTAACATTCTTCTTCTTACCCCCATCCACGAGAGCTCTCCTCATATTCCGTGTATTGAGGCCCCCTTCAATGACGGGCTTCACTCCTCGTCGCTCCATCCAGGCCTTCTGATGATGGCACATCCGAAGTTGATGATGACCGGATAGTCTCCCAAAATGATGTTCCCGATAGAGGTCATCCACAATGGCACAGTCCCTACCTCGAAGGAACGAACACGTGCATCACTCTACTGGAGACAGCTTCAGCTTCCTGCTGAGAGATGTCGACGCCAGGCTTGAGATCCTCGATCTTCGTGCCATGAACATACCCAAAAACCAGTCCTGGGACGATATCTGTTATGGGGTGGATTCAAGGTCGAAGTTTATGGATAGACGACGAGACCATGTAGACGAGAAATACAATTTCCTCGCAAACGGTGTAAAAGCTCATCAGCGGAATGTTCTCTGTCGTGGTTGTTCATCTTGCAAGTCTAGGTGGAGACCTTTCATATTCAATCTTCCCATTCGTCTTTGGGGGATCGCTGCGGATGCCTAGTGTCATGTATGGTCTCAAACAAATCTTGATGTCGCGTCCAACGCGCCGGAGATATGTTCGACAGTAGGGGTCTAGGATATGTCAACCTCCCAGCAATGGTGATACCCCAATCTACGATATCGGCCAATTTGAGGATGAATAGTAGGTCGTCGGAGGGTCGCTGGACTAGTAGGACTACAGCAGGTGTAAAAGGTTCCTTTGAAAGCGTTCGACAATGGTCGCAGACAGATGTTCGAACGTGCTAGAGCTGTTTGCTTGAACTTGCACGTGAAGCTTTTCCCCAAGGTCATACAAGTCGCCGCTGCTGAAGGAATAATTACGATTACACCCTCAGACTGTGTGGATAGGACTGTGCCCCTTTTTATTGGCGTTGTTGCATTTCAACATCGGAAACAATTCGATGAGGAACGCTTTAGTGGATGCCCAATCAGCCTAGCGTAGGAGGAGAATGGAATTGGCGAAATCGTGGCATTGGCTCGGGGGCGCCAGATAGTCATGATTCGAGTTGCTACAGCTTTGCCAGTCAAATGGTATTGTCCTTGTTTCGATATATCAAGAGCCTGAGAAAGGGCGAGCACAACGGATATGAATCGCCATTGAGAGAGAATAGTAGACAGAAAGATAATATACCTCTGACGTGCTCTACCACCACTGTTAGTACCTCTTCAGCTCTTGTAAATCATTCATCGCGGAGGAGCAGGTCCGTGCAAGGGCCATGATGGCATCAGAAAGGACTTAAGAATTCTAAATTCGGCAGTACAACGAGGCCACGTGTTATTGGAAAGTTGAAATCTGACCTCGACGACATTCCATTCCCTTCGCTGAAACTCAGTCCTGCTGGAGTTGAGAATTTCCCGCACCTTCTCTTACGCTACGCGAAAAGGCAAACCGGCCTGGCTTAAAGCCAGTATCGTAAGCTATAGCTGGGATGGTCACCCACACTAGATTTACAAGGAATAAATGAACTGGCGATTTCAGTCTCTGGGTCTGCAGGCCGTTAAATTCTCAAGGCATTCTTGTATGTCTATACCTACACCTCGTCGCTGTTTAACGTCGTCGGCATCACAGGAAAACAGGGAGCAAATGTCGTTGCCACGAACGTACGTGCACACACGTATTTTCGGAAATTAAGTTAATGCTCACTGGTCACCTTCATCTGTAGAAGCGATGATTTATACCGACCTGGGACGACACTCAATCTCAAATTCCAATCTCACGAATTTGCGGAGTACAATGACATAGCCGCCACGGTGATAAAGCGCTTCGAGCCGTTCACATGTGCCGTCGTCCTTCTACTTATGTAGTTCAACGACTCTCCGACAACCAGAAGTTTATCTTGAAGCTAGCCGATCGTAGGCTTGGGCACCGCGGGCACGAAGTGGAGATTCCATGGACATCGTCCTTAGAAGATCGCCTACGGCATGCCGTCAGTGATATTCAGATGGACACTATTCCTGACTGGATCGAACTCCTACGCGACAACGAAAATCCTAAACGACCTGATGAGGAAGATTGGGAAGATTGGGCATGGGAGATCGCTACTTGGTACTGGAAGTTGTCTAATTACGACACAGAGCTTTCTGCATACAGGCTTTTGCACCGACTGCAGGGCCGGTATATTCCCCGGCTTTTAGGTGTCGTTTGTCTTCACATCACATCCGATCCTACTCCCCTCCATCCAGTCACGGATATTGTCCAAGGACTCGTGCTGGAGTATATTCCTGGTGTTTGCATGGAGAAGCTCAAGCCGGGTATCGACGTCTCAGAACAGGAGGCAGAGAGAATCTCGAGCCAAGTGATGGAAGGATTCTGTGCCATCGAGGCTGAGAACTGTGTTCTGCACAACGACATCCATCTCAGGAATATTGTTCTTCGAGAAAAGGACCGTTCTGCCGTGATCATCGACTTTGGACAGGCAATCGTGCACGCGCCAGGAAGGAGTGATGAGAGCTGGATGGGTGCCGTTTACGGGGCCGCAGATACGCGTTTTATGAGGAGGATTCTGAGGGATCCAGAGCATGGAGGGTGGAAGAAGACTGTGATGCCTTTCGAGATGTCAAATTGGCGCTATGAGGAACCTTTGGAATTCAATGAATACGTGGAAAGCCTGCCCGAAGACTTTCGTCGGGCAACTTTCGCGAGAGTCTTGGATACAGATTGGGAAGGGGCACGAGACAATGTGTACATGTGGCGTATAAGACCGGGCGTTCGTTGCAGACCTAAGCATGACTTCAACTAACGATATCGATATAGAGAACTCAAAGTTGAATAGAACTTCGATTTTTCACTCTGTGACTTGCAAGTAGGTATATAGAATGTGCTTCGGAGGACGGTCGAGTTGCGCATTCTCGCCCGTTAACAGAACTTGAGGATGGGTGTTGGAAGAGGACCGTGACACCGTTTGAGATGTCGGACTAGCACTACGACATGCTTCTAACATTTAACAAATATGCGGAAAATATGCCTGATAACTTTGATATGGTGACATTCGTCTGAATCTTGGGTACGTATTTGGAAGAGGCGAGAGAGAAGGTTTACCAGGGGCGTATTACTAAATCAGGGGTTCGGTGTAGGCTTTCGTATGATTGCAATGAATCAACTTCAGCTAGATCGAGGCAAGTTCGTATATCTCGCATTTCCAGAACCCATGCTGGACAACGGAGGGTCCTATTTTATTATTTTATGTGCAGTGATCTCGAAGATTAAGCGTTGCCAAATGGGTAGACATGAAAGAGACTGTTCATTACTTCCCCAAATACTGTACCAAGTAGAACCTACGGGCAGGTATGAACGATATGGGAAGAGGAGCGGCGTCAATGCGAAGCGTGATGAAAAACGCAGCAACAATCAAGGCCTTATTGAAATATATAAGGAAAACACGGCCCTTCCAAGCCACCATGGGTAACGTCTATCCAAAAAGTCAGATTAATACACATTTTGTCTAGCCTATTTAACACAGCAAGACGACACATTATGACATTGATGGAAGGCCTCACCAGCTCGCCACCCTGAAGATATCCCCTCGTAATCGGCGAACCAAGCGAAGACAAAAGAGTGCAGCGTGCAGATACACGACGGTAACAGATTTGAGACAGTGTCTGTTTGCACCAAGCCCTAGAGCGTGAAGCGGTGAAATGGTGGCCATTAAAAAAGAGTACGATACACCGGACTGTAGGGGGATTGTACCCGTCTGCAGCGCTTTTGGAGCCGACGGAGTACTAAGTTGCCAATTAGTAGTGTCGCGCCAAACACAATAATGTCGAATTTAAATTTTATATAGAAAAGTAAATAAATAAACACACAAAGCCTTCAAACTCGTGCTCCTTCCACGAACCTGCTTCGGTACTCATCGAAGATGACACCCGTCGCTTGCACCAGTGCCTCTTCATTTCTGAAACACCGGGCGCCATAATTTACCAAATCGTTCAAACTGTTTACTAAACCTAAGCTGCGGATCGAACCCGTGAATCATTGCAGACGTATGGAAGGGAGAAATTTTGCCAACTTCGGTGTAGATGTAACGGCTCGAGGCTCTTCAAGGCGGTACCCTATACATTTGTCGGGCCGTTAAATAGATTCACTATCACTGCCAGTCTTGGTATAAAGAGGAATACCCTGAGTCTTCGGGGTTTTTCATCATGGTGCAGCTTAATTTCCCACTCAAACAACTCAGTGCCGTACTCTTTCTCTGCATATCGTCCACCGGCGCCTACTATTGTCGAACAGTTCCTGGGGATCCGAGCTTTCCATCTGAAGAAGAATGGAATGGTCTGAATTCTTCTGTCTCTGGCAGGCTTGTCAAAGCGGTCCCATCCGCTCAGTTTTGCGATATGCAGGGCGGCTGCACTGATGCGGAATGGGCCAGTTCTTCTTTCCGCGCTGATATACCTGGAGCCATGAATTATGTGCGATAACTATCTCTCATCAAACGACCCTGCTAACCATCCTGACGCTTTGCCAGGTCAATTGGGAGCAGGTGATACTGTGTCATGATGTGTCAAATGAACAGTGTGATACTCATTTCGGCTTTCTTTAGGATTATGAATCTATTCCTTCGTCTATCTGCCAGAGGAATTCTACAGATTGTGGTCAGGGCAACGTTCCCCCATATGCTATTCTAGCAGAGTCTATCGAAGACGTGCAGGTAGTTGATCACCTTTGTCATTTGGTGACCCCACACGAACTGATATCAATAAAGATTGCCATCGCCTTTTCAAGCGCTCACAGTCTTCGACTAGCCGTTAAGGCATCTGGCCACGACCATCTAGGACGATCCACTGCCCGAAATTCGCTTCTCATTTCTACGCACAAGTTTCAAAATATCACCTTTACTGAGAACTTTGCTGTCAGTGGGCAGGACGGACGCTCAGCTGTCACTGTTGGTAGTGGAGTACCTTTAAACACTTTATTTCAAGCAGCCAAGGAGCAAGGCAAGATCCTCGTCGGCGCCGGTGTAGCGACTATTGTCCCTGCTGGTGGCTACTTTCAGGGAGGCGGGCATTCAGCGCTCTCACCCCTTTTGGGCCTAGCTGCAGATAACGTCCTTGGTAAACCTTAACCCTTCAGTGTGAACCTGCTACTAACGAAGATGACAGAGTTCGAAATCGTGACTGCTAACTCAACATACCTGAGGGTGAACGAAGAAGAACACGCTGATTGTCGGTGCCCCACTTTCTTTCAGCTTTGCCGACTTTCTGATAGCTCTAATCTTCCTACCAGTGTTCTGGGCATTACGAGGAGGCGGTGCAGGATCATGGGGTGTCGTTGTGTCAGCTACATTTCGTACATTCCCTACCTTCACTGCCACAATTTCGCATCTATCGGTGGTCGCTAACGACACTAAGGCGATTGGATCGATCATGGCTACGCACGCCAAGCATATCTTTGATTGGGACAATCTATACATGAGCCAATTTGTTTACGCCAACAAAAACCCCACAGCGGATGGATACATACTTAGTTTCATTTCATATTTCCCCAGAATATCTTCGGATGAAGCTTCTGCTGCTCTGAAGCCATTCCTAGGTGATGCGGGGGAGTTTGGACAGATCGTTGGACAGCAATTCAACGAAACCAACATAAACGATGGGCTAACAGTTGTCGACGATGTAGTTGGCTCGAACCTTGTGTTAGGTTCAAGACTTATTCCGGAAAGTGCATACCGCAATCATCCTGACACATTCGGCCATGTGTATACTCAGCTTCTCGACGCTGGGGCTCCTGTGTGAGCTCTCTGTTCGATGTCTGCCGATATTTAACTCTAAAAAGCTTTATGATCAACATAGCATCCTCAGTTGCTTAGTTGCGGGAGGTGGGAACTGTATAATCGCAGAAAATTTTCTTTGTACTCACTTGACCAAAATTACAGGAAAGGTGTCAGAAAATGCATACATCGACTCTGCTATTCATCCTGCATGGCGAACAGCGAAGACACATGTACGAATATTTTTCTGTCCTTGATACACCCCAGGCTGATATAATCTTGTTTCAGACGCTCATTATCAACGTTTGGGACGACTCCACATCGCTGGCAAATATTTCCTCCATTCAGAATGCATTCAAGGACTCCCAGCTGCCTATCCTTGAACAGATTGCTGGATCACCTGGTGCCGCATACTCTAATGAGGGTGATACTTTGGAAGCGGACTTCAAAACCACGTTCTATGGACCAAATTATCCACGTCTCGAAGAGGTCAAGAGTAGGTATGATCCAACGGACCTGTTCATTGTGACAGCGGGAGTTGGTAGTGATAAGTGGGACAAAGACGGACTTTGCAGGGTAGACTGAACCCAGTTCTATGATGTCCCGCCTTTAGAATTCGTTGGAGTACTTTACGGTACAAACATCACGGACCGTTTTTTCTTAGGTTTCTTGATGACCCCCGAAAGCAGAATCATGATACATCACTACTTCCCTATCTCTCACCGAGCACCGCCGCAATTCAACTGCCCGCAGCCCTGGTCCAAACATTTCTCGAAGACTAGGCAAGGCCGTAAAATAATCCTAAAGAAGTCTATAGAATAAGATTTGGTATTGCATTGCTGCATTTCTTCTTCGAGGATAGAGTAAGTAAGAGTGTACTGTTTTTGTCGGCGGATACTCACCCAGAAGTGGGCACTCCAAAGCTCAAATTTTCTGTTCGAACTTCCGAACTTAGAGTTACAAAACATTGATATCCTGCCTACCTCCAAATCTATTTTAATCTCCTGTACTGTTCCAATTTGTTTGATTACACGGGCAAATACCCACTCAGTCATCACCGCACCGTCAGGATGCTTAGGAAGAAGAAACGGAGTCACCGAAGATCGATCTTGGAAGCGGTGTTCGGTAACGCACAGTATACCGTTCCAACCATCATCCCCTGGGTCTTCACATCAATAGATGGAGAAGCACATGGATTTTTACATATGTATTTGGAGTTTTCCATGTGGAGCCAAGGAGTGTAGCCGACGAGACAAATTTGAGAATTGAATAACCAAAGCGGAAGCAGGGAGATATTGTGGCTGCTATGCCACGTGATCGTGAATTCAACGGAAAGGGCAATAGGGGACCTTTCCTTCTAGCTCTCAACTGACTCTTTCATGCAAATCAGGACCAGGTAGGTTCAGTAAGAATGTTGTTAGATTGGCAAGTATCGCGCATGCTCAGGATGATGGGATCTACGGCTGTTCAGTGTCAAGCAACGAGTCATTGTCCTCCTTGGACTCTGATTTATTAACTTTACAATGACAATTCTATTACCTATTCATTAGTGTACAGGCTTAGATAAATAGGTAGTCTCAAATATGATGACCCTCGCTTGTTTGCAAGGGTTCCCTGCTAAAATCCGAGTGAGTGGCTGGAGAATTACCACTCATTTCAACAAATGTGCCGTATCAAGACTCATATCAATGAAATAACAGAGTCTTATACCTTTGACTCATCCTTTGCCACCCCTCAGATCTCTGTAGTTGAATTACTTTCTGTGTACAATATGAGTCAAGAACAGAAATGACATGGTATTCTCACACACTCAGTGAAATACTTGATGCACTGCCATTCAGTACCGTCAGAGTCATTGTTGAGTCATTGACCAAGCAAAGTCCTATTTCTGGCAGAATTGCAATTGTTTGGGGTGCCTGAGTTTACAGCACCAAGGGTTCATATTATAAGGAGATACCCAGTCTTGAAATCTTAGAAAAAGCTGTGGAAGGAAAGTTACCACATTGTTGTTCCATGCCACTTCAAGTTGATGGTGCCCATGAAAATTCATGGTAACAGCACCATCCATGACTTGAGTTGATAAGCTTCATTTGGAAGAGGTATATATTTTCTGGTATCCGGTTATTGGGATATACACAGCTCTAGTTGTCAATCGAGATTTGGGTCTTAAGCCACACAAGAACACCATGGCCAGTGTGCCACCATTGGAAATTGATACATATCAAGAATAATATTTGAAAACATTGTGATTTAGAAACCTTTAGACCCTGACAACTTTGGTCTTCAGGCTTGCCAGCATTCGAGAATTTCACCAACACCTCTGACTTGCTGAAGAGCTGCCTGTGTGCACAAGCTAGAAATGCAACAGAGTCAAAGACACTGATCACACCCACACCTAACACTACACACACAAACACACTCAAGTTCATTGGGGGATTCTGATGTGACAGAAGTAGTGACACAAAGAACTGTATTCTCAATATCTCTAAGATACATGTATAGCGATAGCGCTCATATCGTATCTAGACTTCTCTAAGTCTAAAAGCTTTTCTCAAACAAGAGGAGTGATGTTCGTCGCTTGGCCTCAAGGCAAAGGGGTTTAACAACAACTCTGTACATCGATAGACATAACCACAACTCTTCTAAAGTTGCATGCTATTCAAAACAGCCACAATGAACAACAGAACTAACCACTAGACACGATTCAAAGCACAGCACTCCAAGCAGAAACCAATACACTAACACAATCCACACAAGCCACAGGGTCTACACCTATGCGCTCGAGCTTCCTAACCGATTGTAGATCCACAGGGTTCCAACCTATGTGATCCAGAGAACACAAACTAACACAGAAAACCCCATCCAACAAGCCAAAGGGTTTGAACCTTTGCCAACCTGCAGAAATACAGAAAGCAAGCACTAATCAGACCGAAGGGTTCGAACCTCTGCTGTCTGTAGCGCCTTGCATCACACAAGAACCTCAAAGAAGTGAGAAAGTGTCCACACTGACACTCAACTCGAATTCTCTATAGGAGCGCAAGTCAAATGATGACCGAAACCTATGCACAAAGTGCCATGTTAACCTTCTTTGTCTAGTGTGCTACTCAATATCACACAATAAGTCTCAGCTAATGTCTATATTCTCTCACTTGAAGCTACAAACAACTCCAAGTGCTAGAGCACATGGCAGAAAAGCTTTGCACCATTACACCAGGGGTCTGAAACTTGTACACTACTTCTATACTACTGTATTTATACTTTCTATGATCTACAAATTAGTACAACTGGTTATAGTATTATTTCTTCTGCAGCCTTCCATCCCTTGCATCCCATGCATGCCGCATGAGCATGCCATTGCTTGGCACTTAGTCAAATGCCCGACTCAGACCCAGACTTTGTAGCATGCATGGTTGTGATGTCAGTTAACACTGCCCTCAGTGATAGGTCACATCTCCAGTTATATCCTTGGAGATATCTCTTATCAAACAAGTCCCAATCCAACTTATTCATATTTCTCTAAGTGTCTCTGTCATTTGTGATTACTTAGTATTCATCTAGGCCTTGCGCTCTTTGGCCAAAGTGAGTATTCTCGGTTTTATTCGTTTGTAGCCATTATATCAATATGTGCACAAGTTGCCGGTCAATCCATGCCTTGTGCATCATAGATCAATGTCTCTCATAGTTCATCTAGTATCACACGTGTCTCTAATTATTATATTCTGATACCCGCACAATGTTATCTTGGTGCAGTTAGTATCAAGCACTGAGCTCTCATACTTAGATTGACCTTATCTAGTATTGCTCTAAGCTAGAGCATGTGCTCTACCAATAGTCACTTCCAATATTCATTGTACTTGCTTAATATCATTGTGCTCTTGGTATATTCTCTCTTATTGCATTCACAGACTTCTATTTTAGGTATGCAATGCCTAATAACGCAAAATTACACACGTAAATGCCCTGGGGGCATGTCATCGCAAAAGTTGCCATAAGATGGGAGAGGCTGTACTGTAGGGCTTAGGTTTTGTATTCTTTACCTGCATTGAAGTACAGGCCATTGTGTGCAACCATAGGAAGTTCCAGTAATAATCAAATTTCCATCAACCAAATTATCTCCTGAAGCCTCTTCTCATTGGAGATGGGCTGTGATGGGCTGAGATTGGGCTGAGATCAGCACCATCTAAGAGTAATGCTGTAATGCAGCCATAGAGGCTAATCTGGGGTTCCTACTGTAAATGACTTCCTTCTTGAATTTTGTTGTCTCGTACAGAAAGGGGCATGGTGAATTTTGCGTGTGCATTTCAAGGGGCTGCCAGATAGTTGGGCCAGAACACTGGGTGGGTAGGTAGGTTGGGCCGACAGGCCCAAAAAAAAAAAGTTGACCTCACTTTAATTATGTCGCCATGCATACAAATCATCATGTAAGCAACAGAATATAACACAAATCTTGATCTTGACCAAACCCAGACTCCTTCCCATTTGCGGAATGGAGGGTAACTTATTCCTGATGGAGTACACTCTGTATTATTTATCTTATCTTATTGTATTACATAATCTTTGATCTTTCTAAACCTTAATTATCTTTTACCCTCCATTCTGGGTGAAACCCTGTTTTCATTAGTTTGATGCCAGAAAACTCACCTGAGCCTTCAAGTTCCACTTAGAATGTCCATAACTTGACTATGTCTCTGTCAGTTGGCATTGCAATGCTTGCATGAGGAAGAAAGGGAGGCAATAGAGATGAATTCAAGGAGAATTCAAGGAGATTGGGTTTCTGGATGAGTTTCAGATGAGTTGAAAGTAATGGGTGGGCTAAAATATCCTGAAGTGTGTATAATGTGTTGAATGTCATATTGTATTGCATAAGGATATGGTAGCATAGTCTGAGCGCTTGTGGAATTGTTGCGAGCACCAAGTGAACGTTGATGGACCCAGGTCACATGTTGTCTCCGGCAACAAACGGCTTCCCAAAATGGTAATTTGACATCATAATAGTCACATGGAGGTAGGTAGGTTCAACACCAAAGCCTGAAATATTTTAATTGACCCACTGTCTTTTTTTTTTTTCAAAAAAGTAGCCCCTTGGTGCATTTGTGTTTGTGTGTTCGGTGTGTTTGCGTTAAATTGACATGCATGGGAAAAAATGCATGGCTGTGTTTGATGCATTTGCGTGTGTGACAGAGGTGCATTTTCTTGTATTTTTTTCTTGTTATTGTAATTTATGTTGCTAGGCATTGTGTTAGACCCAAACCTCATGTGATCCAAACAGGAGTAAACTTGGGCTGTCTCATGTTCGGACAGTCACCCAAGAGTCTCGTGGTGTTTGGATATAAGTGAAGATATCGGACTAAGTTCTTAGTCGAGCGAGTTAAGAGGGAAGTTCGGTATTGATAAACTTTAGCTCGAAGCTGGGGTATTACAGCAAGAGCTACCTACTTATATATGAAAACTGTAGTGCTAATAATAGTTACAACGCATGAAGACAATACAGTTGTCGTGCGGTATGCGTGAGCCGTAGTTACTTACTACTTGGCCTAAGCCATCCGAATATGGTTTATATGATCACGTGGGGTCGGGGATGACTCGGTCTTCTGATAATTAAGGAAGAAAATGAATAAGTGCAAGAAATCGTAACATTACCCTCTCGTTAAGGCAGTCGTCCCGACTGCCATTAGGGCTCCGGCATCTCTTCTAGCTCTTCCTTCAGTGCTCTCCAATAGTCTTGAATATATTCGTTCCATGCTTCTCCACCTGGGTTTTGGACTTGAATCTTTTTCCCATCATTTCGTTCGACTGTGTAGAAGTAATTCCATGTTCCGTCTCCAATTTCCTTGTATTCGTGTCCCACAATTTCTTTTATGGCTTTAGGGTTTATGATGACTTCGGCTGATATTGCTCTTCCATGCTCTGCCTGACTCTGTTGGTAGTCTTCTATTGCTTCTTGGGCATTCTCCATGTCTTCTTCCATTACCCAGTCGTTATGTTCCCTGGTCCAGCCTGTCCATTTTACAAAATAGTTGGTTACCAGTCGAGAAGGTTGACCCCTCTTTCCTCTTACCCTTCAGGTTTGAGTGTCGAGGACTTCTTCGACTTTATACTGTTCTTCATCTTCGATGAGGTCTGGTGGTGGTGGTGGTGGCAGTTCTTGGTTCGGGAATGCTGGTGGTGTGTACGGTGTTAGGAGTTTTTCATTGAAGCATGGGTGAATACGCCAGTGAGGTGGAAGCTTGAGCTTGTAGGCAGAGGCGCCTGCTTTCTCAAGGATTCGGAATGGGCCTACTTGTTTGTTGTCAAGTTTCTTTTTTGGTCATGGGAGATGAAGGTTCATAGTGTCAAGCCATACCAAGTCGTCCTTTTTGTATGCTACTGCCTTGCCTTTTTGTTTGTCATATTGGGTTTTCATTCTGGTGGTGGCCTCTTGGAGGGCTTGTTCACATAGTTTGTGGATCTTCTGCATCTGTGATGCAAAGTTTCCAGTGGCGGGATTGGTAAAAGGGCTACGGCATTCGGTTTCGGGAACGACTTGGGGGTTGAGTCCATAGATGGTGAAGAAAGGGCTTTGGCCCATGGCAGAGTGTTTCCGATTGTTATGAGCGAATGCTGCCAAGGTGAGCCATTCGTGCCAGTCATCCTGTTGATATCTAGTAAAGATCCTTAGATATTTTTCAATTTCCTGGTTTACTCTTTCGGTTTGTCCATCGGTTTGAGGGTGAAAGGCAGTGGAAGCGTTGGGGGTGATCTGAAGAATTCGGTAGAGATCTGTCATGAATTTGGAAACAAATTGAGGGCCTCTGTCCAAGATTACAGTTCTCAGCATGCCGTGGATGGCGAAGACTTTGTCGCGGAATATCTTGGCAGTTCCTTCCGACGTGAGAGTCCCATTGCATGCTACTGGAATGATTTCTTTTGAAAATCTATCTACTATGACTAGGATGGCGTCGTATCCGCCAGACTCTTTAAGGCCGGTGATCAGGTCGACAGAGATGTGGGTCCATGGTTCTGATGGGACTGTGTTGGGATGGAGGGGTGCTTTCCATGCCTGAGTATTGGACTTAACTTGTTGGCATGTCTCGCATCCTTTTACATATCTTTCGATGGTTTGCTTGATCTTTGGCCACCAATATTCTCTTTGGACGAGTTCATTGGTCTTGTCAATGCCTGGGTGTCTGGCAGTGAGGTGGTCGTGGGACATGGCAATAATTTCCCCTCTGAGTTTCTCGTCTCGGGGTATGTAAATTCTTCCTGTGAGCATCAGGAGTCCTTTCTCCATTGTGATGCCTCGTTCATGGTTTAGGGAATTGGAGATTCCTCGATCCCACTTGTCGGTGCTCTTGGTAGCATGCTTGATTTTCGAGTGAATGCTGGACATGGTGGGCATGATCATGGCTCTGAAGTGTTCAGGCTTGAGGACTACGATTTCATCATTGTCTTCTTTTCCCTGGTCATGATCATCCCGTCGGGATAGGAGGTCAGCTTTTCAGTTTGCAGTGCCGGGTTTGTGGTGTAGGGAAAAATGGTATTCAGCGAGTTCGGTAACCCAACGGGCTTGTCGGCGATTGAGCTTTTGGGGTTTGCGGAAATATTGAAGGTTCTGATGATCTGTCCATACTTCAAAGTCAACAGCAGCTCCCATTAGGTAGTGTCTCCATTCGGTGAGGGCGAGCATTATGGCAAGGAGTTCCTTGTCATATATCTCATAGTTCCTTTCTGTCGTCGTCAATGACTTTGAAAGGAAAGCTACTGGTCTCCATTTGCCGTCCTGCTGTTGGCTTAATACCGCACCAATGGCTCCTTCACTGGAGTCCACTTCTACTCTGAATTTTCCATCTTCCTTGGGCAGAGTGAGGATGACATCTTCTGCCATTTGCTTCTTCAACTGTTGGAATGCTTGATTTTGGGCCGCGCCCCAGTTCCAAGGGGCGTTTCCGGTGAGCTGGGTCATTGGTCGTACGATCTTGGAGTAGTTCTTTATGAATTTTCAATAGAAATTTGTAAAGCCCAGGAAACTTTGTAACTCCTTTTTCTTGGTGGGAGTGGGCCATTCTGTGATTCCTCTGACCTTAATTGGGTCCATTCTGACTGATCCTTCGCTGATGATGACGCCCAAGTACTCCGTTTCTAGGACTTCAAATTCGCACTTCTCGGCCTTGAGGAACAGCTTGTGTTCCCGTAGGCGTCGAAGCACTCGTCGGACTATTTGTCGATGTTCTTGGAGGTTTTTGGAGAAGATGAGGATGTCATCGAGGTATATGGTTACTTTTCCTTTGGCGATTAGGTCATGGAAGATGTCGTTCATCATCCATTGGAACGTAGCTGGGGAGTTCGTGAGTCCAAAGAACATGACTGTTGGTTCAAACAGTCCCCGATTGGTGCGGAAGGTGGCCTTATACTCATCGCCTTCTTTTATGCATACATTGTTATATCCCCAGCGTACGTCTAGCTTGGTGAAGTATTTGGCTCCTCAGAGTTTGTCCATGAGCTCCGAGATGAGCGGTAGTGGGTATCGGTTCTTGATGGTCATTTCATTGAGCTTCCGATAGTCTTGTACAGGGCGAAGGGCACCATCCTTTTTCTTTACGAAGAAGAATGGGGATGCAAAAGGGGATTTCAAGGGACAAATTCTTCCAGTGGACAGGTTTTCGTCCAAGAATTTGACAAGTTCTTCCTGTTCGTTTCTATTTAGGGGATATACCTTGCAGTCGAGGGTATTGCTGGCATTAGGAACAAGTTCAATTGCGTGGTCCCAGGGCTTCCGGTTGGGGAGTTCATCGAAGTTGTCTTTTGAGAACAGATCCCGGAAGTCTTGGTAATCAGGAGGTACCATTTCTTCAAAACTTTTTCTTGGCTTTCCTTCGCTTGCTTTGGCGGCTAAATCGTTGGCATGGTGTATTGCTCTGATTTCTATTTCCTCTGTCATATCTACTGCTAGTATCATGTCTCCTTCCTCCAACTCCTCATCCCATCTGTCTTCCAGGTCTGCGTCTGGTAGGGTGAACGGCTGTTTTTGGCACTGGCATCATCCGAATATGATCTTCTGTGTTTTCCAGTTGATGACTGGGTTGTGGCGTATCAGCCAGTCATGTCCTAGGAATATTCTTCTTGTGCCCAGGTCCGTGACTGCCAAATCGATTCGTTCTGAGTGTCTTCCGATGGTCATTCGGAGCTCAACAAAGTGGGTGACTTCGCCGGCTTTGTTCCGTGTGCTGTCAGCATTGTAGACTGGGATTGGGGCGCTGGTTGCTCTGGTTGGTAGGTCATGCTCTTCTACGTATTTGCGGTCAATAGAGCTTCCAGTGCATCCACTGTCTATTAGGGCTATGGTTTTCAGGGTTCGTCGGTTGGTCAGGGTTTCGATTCAGATTTCAGTGGTCAAGTCTTTGGCCCCGGCTCGTGCACTTCATCGGATGTATCAGACCGGTTTGTGGAGTTCCTCTAATTGCTCGAGGGCTTGGGTGTGGGGTAATGTGACAAGGTGCATTAGCATTTCTTGGTTTGCTTCTGTTTGTCACATTTTGTGCATCCAATGTGCTAGGATGGCGCGGGCTTTGTAACTGCCCATTGCTTGTCTGATGGCGCACCATGTCCATTCGGTTTCAAAGGGAATCATGTATCCGGATTCCTCCTTTTTGATGGTCTTCAGCTCCATCCAATCATGATCCTTTTTTACCTGTGTCCACCATCTGTTGTACGCCTTCATGTCGGTGGTGTCAGGATCTCCTTTCTTGCGATAACGATGTCCCTTGAGGTATGCTTGCCACTCAGGGTCATCATCCTTGTTGTACTCTTCTTCGGCCGGTTTCTTTGTCTTTCTAGAACCACTAGGGTTCACGGGCATTGCTGCCAAGACGTTGCCGCCTTTGGTAGCCATACTATTGGCTCTGCAGGTTGGGCGTCTCGCCTCCGAAGGAGGACTTTTTCGCTTTGGGGATGGCCCGCATGCATCTGCATTTTTGGCTGCAGCAGCCAGTTTGTAGGACGTGTCGTCTTCATCATCTGGTACTTCCTCTAGAGAGACTTTTCGTGAGTTTGGATGAAGTGGAGGAGGACTTATCAGGTCTTGGGCACACCTACCACCCGTCTCGCATGGCAGACGAGGTGCTTGTGCCCCGTCGATTGAGAACTGTTCTGATCCGGGAGAAGACTTTCCTGCTCTGTCCTGTCCGCCCTGAGTCAGGTTGTCCCCAGCGTTTGGGTGCGTGTCTACAGGAGTCGCAGTTAGTTTTCCTCGAGGGATTGCTCCTTTGGTCTTGCCACCCGGGGCTATTGCCACTCCATGCTCCCTCTGCTGCAGCTGTTTGCGGTCAGGGATTCTTCTTTTTGGGGAAGCCGCATGCTTCTGCTTGCTGTCTGTCCTGGATCTGTAAACCTTGGGCTGTCCCGGGAGAACCCCTCCAGGTGCGCAGTGTGACTTATCCTGTGAGATCCCGGGCAAAGATCCCGAATGGGACTCAGCCCTAGGGGGAAGTATCGTCCCGCTTCCTGTCGGGGTTCGTTCCATGTTGGCGAGGTACTCCTCATCTTCCTGATCCATCATGTTGGTTAGAATACTATACCGGTTCTGTGATCCTTTAGGTGCCTTGCTGGGGACGAAGGGGGGTATATTCAAATGCGTATGAGAGAGTCCTACAGAAGTATTATGAGTCCATCCAGCAGTATGTAAAGCACCTTGAGAGAGTCTGGCTGACCGAGTAGAATCGCTTACTCGTCGGCCCCATCTTTTACTTCTTCCACTCCCAAGGACGAGGGTGTCTTCTCCTCGTCCAATTCTACTTCTTGTTCTACTGCCTGATTGTCGTGTCGATTGTTGTTGCGGGTGAACCTTCCGCCTCCGTCCCTAGGTTTCTGGGGTTGTCGGCAGTCGGTGGTGAAGTGCCCCTTTTGATGGCAGTTGAAGCATCACCGTTCCCATCGGATTTGGTCTATGTCCATTGGTTGGCCCTGGCCACCATAGACCGGTCTGGTTCCTGTGTTAGTGCTGGAAGGTCCTGGGTCCTTGGGCGGCTGTGGGGGTGTGTTCTGGTATTTCGGGGGGTCTACTGTCATTTCGGGGTGGAGTGCGGTTATCATTTCGAGGGGCGTTCTGTCAGTTTCGGGGGTCCTGGGGGCGATAGCCCTTGTGAGTCCTGTCAAAGGCCTGTTTTACCACTCGTTGGTTGTTGATCTGTATAATCCTACGCTTCCATTGGGAGTAAGTTTGGGGAATATTTTCTCCAGAAGCGACAGCCATGGTGTACTCATCTGGTACCCTGGCTCGTACTGCTGCAACAATATGACTTTTTTCCCCTTGGTCTTCCCATCTGCCAGCGAGTTGCGCCTGTTGTTCTAGCTCCTGGAAGTACCGGTTTGCGCCGCCATCCTGCATCCGTAGTCCATACATGCGCTGTTCATGGACTTCTTCTACGGCTGGGTCGGCGAACTCTTTTCGGACTGTTTGGATGAACTCTGTCCATGTGGGGAGTCGGTATCTTCCCCTTGCGGTGCTGTAATATTGTTCGGCATGGTGAACCCACCAGGTCAGGGCCTTGCCGCCGAAATGGGAGGTGGCGAAGGTGATTTGTTGGGACTCCTTGTAGTAGCCTCTGTGTACTTTGAAGAAGAGGGCACACTGGAGGAAGAACCTCTGTATGTCATCGTGCTTCCTGTAGAACATTTCGGGCATTCGCATCATTGTGGGTTTGACCCTGAGGAAAGGGGCGTCTGCTGTGGCGGCTCCGCGGGGTTGTTCCGGGTGCAGGGCAGGGGGCATTCGGTCCGGTGGGGGTCTGGGCAAGGACCATAGGTCTCCTCTGCCTCCGGGTGAGTCTGGATCTGGTGTGGGTGGTCCTCCGGGCGGGCCAGGGTTGACAATGTCTGGCGGCTCATTGTTGGGGTTAGAGGGAAGGCCGTGCTTCTTCCGTAATGCATCTAGATCGTTTAGCTTCTGGGCCGTTTCTTCCTTGGTGGTTTCTAGCCTTGCTTCTTTGGCTAGAATGTCGTGGTAAAGATTTCGGCAGGCCTGGGCTGTGGCTTCTCATTCTTCTGCGGTTTCTTCTGGTGCTCTGGCAAATAGTTGGGATTTCCCCAGGATTGGGGGTCCGCCTTGTTGCCGGATCGACTGTTTCGGTTTTGGGGGGGAGTCGGGCATTGGTTTGGGAAAAGGCAGGTACAGTTCATCGTAGCTGGGTATCAGTGGCTTTGCGTAGAGTGGAAAATCTGTATTGAACATAAAGACGGCCTGCTCATGGGCGGCATGTACCCGTAACCTTTTCATCTCTTCTTTGTCCCGTTCTCACTCTGCTTCCATATATCGAATCCCCGACATACTTGCCAACCATGAAATCTCCTCTACTATATGTGTGTATCTCTCATTGACTCTGGAGTCGTATTCTTCTTTCACTTCCTCCTCAGTTAGGAACGTCTTCACCTCTGGATAGTCGTCGTCGACCTCCAGCCAGTCCGGTTCTCTGGCTGAGCCACTCAGCTCCGCTGTTGACTCCGTCTCCTGAGTCTCGTTGTCCTCTTCCTCTTCCAGTATTTGTAGATTCCCTTGAGACGAGGTCGAGGGGGATGCGGTTCTGGCTGATTCGAAGGGAAGGGGGGTAGACAACTCCGGCTGGGATCCTGATGGTTGCGTGCCAGAGGAGTGGAACGTGATGGGTACGATGCCACCAGTCGCTGGGAGTTTCTCCCTCTGCTCAGGGTTCAAGCTGCTCCATTCTTCAGGGAGTATAACTCGGTGGTTGTGGCCAAGGGTCAGTGAGGGGACTGAAGGACCGCTGGTAGAGTCTTGGGAGGTCGAGGGCTGCGCAGTGACACGCCGTCTATGTGTTCACACCTAGATTTTGCGATTCTGTAACATTACTATTGCGAATCTATCCACTAGTAAGGGCTATCTGAGGACTATAGCAGAGGCTTCGTGCTGATAGTCAGCTAGTACGCCACTAGTAAAAACCAGGACTTAGAGACAGGACCTTGGAGGGCCAACTCTACCAGCTGGCTACACTAGTATCCTGTCGGTCAAGTGCGCTAAATAAATAAAGCCACTAGTAGACCAAGGAAGTGGAAAACGCACCAAACAAGGAGGCAGAGGGTACACATATCAAAGCGTTTGAGTAACTAGTGACCGATCTGGGTATAAACACCTAAGTCAGGATGGATCTAGTCATGCGAAGATCTCAGACGGGACTTAGAAAGATACAGCAGCAACGGATCGACTTAGCCGAAGATTCAGCTAGTGTGATATAGATCTCATGCGATCGGCACTAGTATATCCGGGTAGCGGTTCCGATCATGATTGACTACTGTTACAGGCATGTTTGTCTGGGTAGTAGTTCAGCCTTGACAACCATAGGGCAATAACTGCCTTGGGGTGCGGAATAGGGCTTCCATCGGAGTCCCTAGAGCCCCTAGTAAGCGGGTAATGGCGCCTAGGCCGACTATTGCGTGCTTTTTGCCATTTCTCGTGACTAGCCAAGAAAGCCTTACCAATAGTATTCCCTATCTAGTCTAATTAACTCCAGATTGTGCCTGGTGGTTGTAGTATATAAGTAGACAGACAAGTACCCGCGTCGCAGGCAAGCCTACCCCATGATTGTGACATACTAGTCAGTATTCTAGTGCCCCAATTAAAGGATTTTGTGCTTTAACCTCGACAAAGCGACCACTAGTCGTTGAGTCACCCTAGCATTGAAGTGAATTGAAGTTCTTTTGAGCCTACTGTTGTGTCAAGCATAGACCAAGAGTGTTCTTGAAGTAGTTCAAGTGCGTTCTCAGAAGTCATAGTAGTTATCCTTAGGCCAAGAGTGCCACTAGTTTGCCAAGAGTGCGACTAGTCAAGTGTTCATCACTTGTAGGGAGCAGTTACAGGGCCAAGAGTGCCACTAGTTCAAAGCAGTCATAGTCTCAGTGAGCATAGCAGCTCAAATCAAATCACTTTATCACCTTGTGTAATAAACCCCCCCCCGCTAGTACAAGTATTACATTTGTAAAACTCACTAGTACCGAATTGAAGTCTTTTTACCCAACCTTACCAGGTTATCAATGTTTGCAGAGTGCTTCTATTGTACTCGAAACGCCCGAATTCAATACATTGGTGATTTAGTATAGAGTTTTGAGAGGTTTAGTGTTGGTTGTAGTTCGTTGCAGCTCGCTAGTCCTTTTGTCACTCGCCGTTACCGAGCACATCAGCGGTTGCGGGGAAGGTGGACTGGGCTGAGGGGATGGGGCTCTTCGGAGGAGGGACGGGCGGGGAATTCCTCGGTGCTCTCTGTGTCGATTCTGATGACCTGGGTGACAGAGGCGGTGTATTCCGAGGCATCCTCGTTGTACTGGGGTGCGGGGGTGTGGGCTTGATAGGGGTGGTTAGCAAAATGCAGGAGGCTCCAAGGGTGAGTGCGCCCACACCCTCTTTCAGCTTCCTGGTCACCATCGCCCAGGTACTCTTCGGTCTCTGGCTGGGGTAAGGGCTGCTCCTGCTCGAGGGTTTCGAGCTCGTACATCTGTGGGTAGACATCATGCTGATGGCATAGTCTTGGGATTAGGACTCCTAGTCCTATTCCTATGATAGTGAGGGTGAAGGGAACAAGAATTGCCACAAGGGCAATGTGGAACTCAGCGGGGGTCAGGTCTCTGGTCTGTTGCATGGGTCTTTGCTTGCATCGTGCGTGAGGAAAGAAGGGAAGCTTCGAGCTAATTGTTAGACCCAAACCTCACGTGATCCAAACAGGAGTAAACTCGGGCTGTCTCATGTTCGGACAGTCACCTGAGAGTCTCGTGGTGTTCAGATATAAGTGAAGATATCGGACTAAGTTCTTAGTTGAGCAAGTTAAGAGGGAAGTTCGGTATTGATAAACTTTAGCTCGAAGCTGGGGTATTACAGCAAGAGCTACCTACTTATATACAAAAACTGTAGTGCTAATAATAGTTACAACACATGAAGACAATACAGTTGTCATGTGGTATGTGTGAGCCGTAGTTACTTACTACTTGGCCTAAGCTGTCCGAATATGGTTTATATGATCATGTGGGGTCGGGGATGACTCGGTCTTCTGATAATTAAGGAAGAAAATGAATAAGTGCAAGAAATCGTAACACATTGCCACAGCCAATGTGACTACACATTCCCTACAACAATGAAGCTTCCCAATGAGGAATGTACATTGACCTTTGTAAGTTCACCCTATCATTGTTTTTCACTCCTATTCTTATTGTTTCTTACTAGGTCTTAATTACTCTCTTGAAATACAATTTTGGTTCAAATTACGTCGTATTATTTTATACTTGCAAAGTTGAATGAACCATGTATTAATCCAATTTATAGCTTGGAAAATTTCTGCGTGCTGACAAAGTCCATGAGAACAAGGATCCTGAAGAGTTCCTCTTAAATCCTGAATCCCTACCTTTCAATTCAGAGATTGATAAAGCTCTTTCCCCATATTGACATGTTCTTCATACTCTTATGTTCTCTCCTGAGACTGTGGACTCTAGCAGTATTCCTGTGAAGGCTTGGCTTGATATTCAGAAGAAGCCTCCCATGATTCATTGGAATGGGACTCTATCACTTGACGATCAAGCCCAAATTTATAACTATATCCATCAACGTGTTACCAACCTTAAAGATCAAGGAAGGAGTGGCTTAGCTTCTCTTCCAGTTGCTCATGCATGTACTCTCCTGGTTGCCTACCGACATTGTGATATGTTCCTGAGCCACAAAGAGTGTCCAGTAGCCGATGATGGAGACAAGAATGTCAAAATCTTTGTTCTTCAAAGTGCCTGGGAATGCCTGGTAAATTATACTGGACTCACTACCAATGGATATCCCAAAATTGCATCTGTGGATGTTGATATGGAAGCCTTGCATATCTTGGAGGACAGAATGTTTGATACATCAGAGGATGTTGACATTGCAGGAAATTGCCAATGGGGCCTCAATGTTGGAATGCATCAGGATAACTGGTGTCCTTGGAAATTTGGAGGAGAGAATGGTAAAGGTGTGAGAGAAGGCACAGAATCCGAATTAGAGGTGAGCTTCTCACCACTTTATAATTGTATGTGGTCCTTACATCTGTTCACATCAAAAAGCCTGGGCCAGATTTTGATGAAGATGAATGGCAGGAGTGGTTCTGAGCAAGAGAAGAAGACAATGTGAAGAAGCAAGCACATGGGCCAGTACCAAAGCCTCAGATGATATCCAGGAAGCGTAAGGAAGTTTCGGAGCCTAGAACTGCAGAAAATTTGCTTCAGGATGGTAGTGCAAAAGTGATTGGACACCCAGCCAAGCAAGCCCGAAATAAGAAAACTTAGAGTACTGATGTCAAATATAGAAGATGCTCCTGTTCAAATAGACTGTTTTTCTGGGTGATTCTAGTGGTAACAAGTAGTAGCAAATGATCTTCTATAAGCCAGAAGTAATAAGAGACACAATTGTATGGTTGAACTACAGTTGAATGCATGCTAACGCACCAAATGCATGTGTCACAAATAGGTCACAGTCACCTGCATGGATGTGTTTGATCTTGAATGCATGTGTTTTTTGTCCCAACACATGCATTGTGTTCGACAACGCATGCGAGAAGATTTGTGAGATGCGTTCAAGACATGTGCTGACTTATTCTTACAGAACAACATCCAGGGCATTTTCTGAGGTCTGAATGAATGCTACAAGGACCAATGACATTATAATGTGAGTTATGATATATATACATGATTGCTGTTAGCTCAAAATGCCTCTACAGCAGTTTAATTTCACTACTAGTCAGACTGAAAATGCATCAAACGCATCAAATGCACAATTCCCCAATGCACAAAATGCACAAGGACACATAAATGCACCATGCAAACACATAATTCTCCTGGCCCTACAGAAAGTGCGTGGAATGCCACCACTATTTCCAGGCTATTACTACTAAATGGAAACACTCTGATTTTTGCACATTGACCAAAGATATTTGCATAGCAGTCTAGGCAAAAGAATATGCATCTTCAGATTTGAACCACAACTGCTCAGCACTGAGCATCCTGAATCACAGTTATTCAGATTCCCACAGGATCATTGAGGTATAAATTTGTTGAATGATCTGCTGTACAGTGTCTTTAGTATCAGAATGTTTGCATGAAGAGTCAGAATTGAAGCGCCCTTACTTCTCATTCCTATGGTGGGAAAAAATGGTCATGATCCGAAGTTGTAAGGTCAGGGCCGCCGGTTGCAATGGCAGGAAGTATCCCACTAGAAGTCTCCAGTACTTTTAGCCCTTCCAAAAGTCCGGATATTTGAGGAATGATGCTGACTCCAATCACATTCACTGTGAGGATTTGAGAATGTTGGAATTACTGAGTATATGCTCATAGCTTCCCTGGCTACTGGGTTACAAACTCACAAGGAGTCTGCCCGTTGTTGAACCTAGACTTCCGTGGCAACAGCAACACCCAAAACTCCGAGAGAGCTAAGGAAAGATGCTTGCAGTCACAGTAGTCAAGGCTATGTGTTTGTGCGAGTGGTTCGGTGCACCTCCATGCAGTCAATTCCTCTAGATGCAGGTATACACTTCGACTATACAGTCTGGAAGTAGTACCCTTCAGCAGTCGAGTACTAAGAGGCTCAGGCTGTAAGCCAAGGGGGATCTCAACAATTGAGATAGAACAGGATCTAGTGTGACCTGGACACTAAGAAACCATCCGAAAAGGCGTGGAATACATCTGGCAAATGTGCACTGGCTATAGGCAACCGGCTATGGTCCTAAAACCGGGGCAACGTCCAAGAAAATAATATAAAACCGATAAAATGCGGTAAATGGTCCTAAAATCGGTCCAGAGAGTGTGGAATGGGTATAAATGATGGCAATAGGTCTAAAGCCGGTGCGACGTCCAAGAAAAACGGTGCAAAATCCTATAAAATGCGACAAGAGTATAGACAAGATGTCTAGAAGTGTACCTAATAAAGTGAGCAGAAATGGTGGTAATAAATGTACAAAGACGAATTAAAACCGGTGGGAATCTCGGGTTCTTGGTCTATAAAACCGGAGCTATGGCAACAAGTGTGCAGAGCTTTGGAAAAGCAATAACAGTGATGAGGGGAATCCTATGGAGAGTGGGGTGGAGAGATGAGCCTTCAAAGAGGCAATACAATCCTAAACCGGGCTGGAAGATGACGACATCGGCAATATAAAACCGAAATCAAAACCGAAACCGAAGCAATAAAGCCGGTGACGATGTGGAAGTGATTTAAAGACAAAAGCAAGTAGTTGGAGCAAGAATGTGTCTATTGGGCAGTAATAATGCAATCCAATAACGATTAAGAGTAAAGCAAGCGATGGGGCATAACTGTGGGCGACTGGGATCGACTGGTAGTGTATAAACTCGTCAATAGAGCATATAGCCGGTAATTCGAAGCAATCCCCCTGTAACTAAGTTTCTACAGAGTATATATACTAAAAGTCCGAAATTATAAATAGAAAACATATCTAAGCATTGGTAAGGCTGTAACTCCGTAGCTGAGTAAAACTAATAGCAGGCATGTGGAAACTAGTCATCTGAAGCCACGGCATTGCGTTTAATGCCGGGTTTTTGAGGGGAAACCATATGGGTGCTGTGACTGCTGTGAGGACCATGGGGTGCTGTTTAACTGCGGGTTTTTAATGCGCAGCTTGTCTGCTGAGGTGTGCGCAGCTACTGTTGATTACTTTGAGGTCTTGGCATGGTAACAGCCTTAGTAAAACCGGTCTGAAGTGCCCATGCACTTTAAATAACTTGGAAGGAGGAGTATCAGTCAATCACATCAATTTAATTGAAGGATCAATGAAAGCGCAGCAAATGACGATCCCTGGTGATGTAGGAATGCTATATTCGGTTGATTGTTGATCAGGCATGCCAGGGTGTGATGGGGCACAAAGATATTGTGCAAAACCGGTCGAAAAAGGATATAAAAGAGTAGTGGGAGTCATAACCGGTGTACTTTGGTTTCTGGAAAGATATTCGAGTTGTAGCCTTCGAAACTGGTCTGAATAGACGAAGAGTAACCGCTGTATAACCGGTGGAGCACGGCGATATCGCTGCATGAACTGGAAATCAAATCTGGAGTTGGTGTAGGAGGTAGTAGGAGGATAATAGAATAATCCAGTTTCTGGGAGAATATTCGAGCTGTATCCTTCGAAAACTGGTCTGAATAACCGAAGAGTAACCGCTGTATAACCGGTGGAGCACAGCAATATTGCTGAATGGGCTAGAGATTAAATTCGGAGTTTTCTCTGGAGGTGGTAGGAGTATAATAGCATAATATGCGAATTCTGAGGGCTGTAGACATCCACGAATTCTGAGCATACAGAGCCTGGAGGCTCATCACCGTTATTCACAGATATATATACTAGCTACTACCTAATCTAGTATCTTCTCCATCTTTCGTACTCTTTCCACCCTTACTAAGCATGCCGAGTGATGCTGGCTTGCCCGAATCTCAACAGAGAACATGATATTGAATGAAGCCATGGATGTGCCATGGTGATGGGAAGAGCTAGGCTGTGATCCCATCAACCCAAGCCACATGTTGCTGTAAAGTTGGACACCAACCGCCAACTTAAAGTTAGTATGCTCTCACAAACCCAGTGGTTACAGATCAAAGCTCGCTAATTTTTTTTTACTTGTTCATTAGCTGGACGTTTCAGCTTGCGAACAAAGGACTAGGCTTGCTTGGGGTCACCATACCTGGTTGCCACTCGGTGACATATAAAAGGGAAGCACAGGACGATCACAAGTACCAGTTCAACTTATGACCAACAGATGAAGCAGCGACTTCGGACTCTGACTCTGCAAGCTGCAGGCTTTTCAAAGACCTCTCATATGCCAGTTGCTACTTGTGATCATCATTCGACGTTGTCAATGCTGGCAAAGCAAGTATTATTGCCACAAATGTATGTGGCATGACACCTTATATATTCAAAAGTTAATGCTCAAACTTATCCTCAGCGGCAACAACCTATACTGACTTGGGACGACACTCAATCTCAAATTCCAACCTCATGAATCTACGGAGTACAATGATCTAGCTGCTACGGTGATAAAGTGCTTCGAGCCTTTCACATGTGCCGTCATCCTTCTAGTTCAATGAATCTCCGACAACCAGAAGTTTATCTTGAAGCTAGCTGATCGTAGGCTTGGGCATCGTGGCCACGAAGTGGAGATTCCATGGACATCGTCCTTAGAAGATCGCCTACGGCATGCCATCAGTGATATTCAGATTGTTGTGAAACGGGGGATCAAGTTCATTCCCAGTATGTACACACAGTGTTCAAGCCAATAGTATTGCGCTTGGCTGAGCTCTGCAAACGCATGAGGATCTACACTACAGTACCTACTTATATACTAAATGACTGTTTACTAGAACTTTCTATACCTTTCCTCAATCTTCTTCCTTAATAAGACAGATCGGCACGATGCTGGATTGCCATATTCCAACACTCCCCCTCAAGACGGCATCAGGCTCATTAACCCATGACCTAATATATCTCGAGGCTCCCATCATCCAATGATATCACCAATTGATTGCCAACGTAGAAACGACTTTTAAGGTAATTTGCACCAGCGTAGAGACGACTGACGGTGGCCTAAAGAGGACTTCAAATATTGCACCAACCTAGAGAGGAATTACAGTGGCCTAGAGAGGACTTTTCACCTGCCTAAAGAGGACTTCCGGTGTACGTGCGCTAACCTAAAGAGGACTGATTACAGCGACTTCAACTTCTTCAACTTCTCCCTGATCACCTGCCTAAAAAGGACTTCTAGCAATCCCAAATTTGGCTGCCTTCTCCCAAGGGCTTATGCCGCACTTCGGCAATTCCGCAAGTGGTAACGGATGGCTTGTTAGAACACAATTCCGCGCGAAAGTAGACGAAATACTGAATTGGGTACAGACGGTTAGTTCTGCGATCCCAACTGGAGGATGAACTTCAGCCAGGTAACCGGTGGCCAATCAAGGTGTCAACGAAATGACTAAAACCGGGAATGCGTTTGTGTTGTGAAACGGGGGATCAAGTTCGTTCCCAGTATGTACGCACAGTGTTCAAGCCAATAGTATTGCGCTTGGCTGAGCTCTGCAAATGCATGAGGATCTACACTACAGTACCTACTTATATACTAAATGACTGTTTACTAGAACTTTCTATACCTTTCCTCAATCTTCTTCCTTAATAAGACAGATCGGCATGATGCCGGATTGCCATATTCCAACACAGATGGGCACTATTCCTGACTGGATTGAACTCCTACGCGACAACGAAAATCCTAAATGACCTGATGAGGAAGATTGGGAAGATTGGGCATGGGAGATCGCTACTTGGTACTGGAAGTTGTCTAATTACGACACAGAGCTTTCTGTATACAGGCTTTTGCACCAACTGCAGGGCCAGTATATTCCCCGGCTTTTAGGTGTCATTTGTCTTCACATCACATCCGATCCTACTCCCCTCCATCCAGTCACGGATATTGTCCAAGGACTCGTGCTGGAGTATATTCCTGGTGTTTGCATGGAGAAGCTCAAGCCGGGTATCGATGTCTCAGAACAGGAGGCAGAGAGAATCTCGAGCCAAGTGATGGAAGGATTCTGTGCCATCGAGGCTGAGAACTGTGTTCTGCACAACGACATCCATCTCAGGAATATTGTTCTTCGAGAAAAGGACCGTTCTGCCATGATCATCGACTTTGGACAGGCAATCGTGCACGCGCCAGGAAGGAGTGATGAGAGCTGGATGGGTGCCGTTTACGGGGCCGCAGATATGCGTTTTATGAGGAGGATTCTGAGGGATCCAGAGCATGGAGGGTGGAAGAAGACTGTGATGCCTTTCAAGATGTCAAATTGGCGCTATGAGGAACCTTTGGAATTCAATGAATATGTGGAAAGCCTGCCCGAAGACTTTCGTCGGGCAACTTTTGCGAGAGTCTTGGATACAGATTGGGAAGGGGCATGAGACAATGTGTACATGTGGCGTATAAGACCGGGTGTTCGTTGCAGACCTAAGCATGACTTCAACTAACGATATCAATATAGAGAACTCAGAGTTGAATAAAACTTCGATTTTTCACTCTGTGACTTGCAAGTAGGTATATAGAATGTGCTTCGGAGGATGGTCGGGTGCACATTCTTGCCCGTTCACAGAATTTTTGGATGGGGTGCTAATTTCATGGGGGTGCGTGCCTTTGACTGTGGGTTTTGTGGCTGTCGTTGGACTGTCATGGAGTTGTTCCTATTTCAATATTCAGAGAATACCAATCAAACCAGGTCAATCCATATACTACCCTTCTTGGAGTGACTCGGTTTTTTCATGAGCTACATTCAACATTTGTCCATACAAAATCAGACTTGGAAGCAGTGACTGCACAAGTGCATCCCTATCTCGCTATTAGCAAATGCAAGATCAAAGCCATTCATACTAGTAACTTCTAAAGAGATTACATGAGAGTATGGGGTCAATGAGCACTAAAGCCCACCTCCTTTACTGAGAACGGAGTTGGCGATGAGGAGATGAAGAGATCAGCAAGTGCCTCATGCACAGACCAAATACCTTGTTCCTCAGACATCTTCAGAATGTCCAATACTGGTCATGAGCTACATAGCACGTAGACAGTAGTTACTGATGTGTGCTGAGACTGCCAGTACCATGGATGCACCTCACTGTTGCCTCACTGGGTCGGTCCAATTTTAGCCACGGAACGACGAGGTCCATTTCAGACTTCATCACTGAGTTGCACAGCTTCACCATCCAATTACTCCCTATTTTAGCCTCTTATACCAATGAAGCTATGGATCCCTTGTGATAAGGAGTGTGCGATTCTTAATGTACCACTCCACCCCATGGAGGTGATTGTGGTCTGGTCCGTAAGGGGATATCTGAGAGAATTTTCTTCTCTGGAGCTTCAGCACTACAGCTTCTAGGCCGATGATCAATCTGTAAGCCTTGAACAAGGCTTCTATATGCATGCATGCATCTTTCCACTGTGATCTTTCCTCTTTGATAGTTTTTCACAATTATAATTAGTCTTTATCATTTGAACGTTGGTTGAGCATGTCTTTCAACAGCACCACTCTAAGCCATGGCGACTTCCATAACTCCAGTGTATGTTCCCCATCCTCTCTATTTTAGCGTCTTAATTCATGTTCACAGTCAGTTATAAAGACCCTCACTCCATACCTCAAGGTATTCATGTCCAAGACCATTTCCGACAATTTATGTGGAGTGGAATGATGCTGAAAGTACCAAAAAGACTGTTAGGATCCACAGGGACTGCAAATCGTCGGGAAAGTTGAAGATCGTCACCTCACATATCTTCTACCTATGGAAATCAGGTGGAAGTGGAGAACAGGCCATTGCCTTCGTTAAAGGTGAAGAATATAAGCACAACTTAGTGGAGTGGCAAGTTCCCTTACCAGAAGTAGATCCTACCATTCTGAAAAAGAAGGGAGAGCTGGCTAAAATCATATGATTATGAAGACTAGTGCATGAATAAACTCTTAATGTTTGTTGATATTTATGAGTGAAATTTCCAAAGCCCAGGGTTGTTTTATAGGATATCAGGTAGCGGTTGTTGATCTAGGAAGACACCCTCAATAAGCTTATGGAGACACGTCTTAAATGCTAATTAGAGTTGTGAAAGATCGGCCCAGACAATTTTACTTATAGGCTTACCTAGCAGCAGCAATTTCCTTATCAACGACTAACATGGCTTGAGCAAGGTCAATAGCAGGACAAAGAAGATCCAACACAGATCGTTGCACTAGTTCTTGCTGCCGCCGTGCTGAGCGTCTCGTAGTCTTGTTGGCCGTGGAACCAAAGCATTGCTAAAGGTCAATTTTAGTAAGGCGACAGGAACAGCTAGCAACTACACCTACCTGGAAGAGCCCAAAATCCTTGCTGAACAGCGTCTCTGACACATTTTGATCAAAAATATCGAAGAAGCTCCCTTCAATGCTGATGTTAACGTCCAATCCGGCATTGATGGAGAAGCATCTGCCAAAGCTGCTACTGGTATCCATGGATGAATTGGCAACACCCCCAGCGATGAAGCTCTGATACGTCCTTCTGATCCCAGAGGTTTCAGAGGAAGAGTCTGATCTTACGAGCCATGTAGCTTCAAAGATGGGTTTTAACTGGCCTTGCCTCCTGCAATAGCGTGTGGTTTCTACACTCGCGGTTTCAAAGGCATTTGGGATGTTAGATATAGCATCGGTAGATGCCTTATTGATGGAAGAACTCTCTGAGTCAGGTGTGGTGGATTTTGGTGCATCCTGGGAGGCTGAGACAGATGCACTTGATGTGCTGTGCACTGAAGCCTGCGTGCTATAATGCAGAGCAGAATGGGTCTCCACAGACACAGCAGAAACAATAGAGGTTGAAGTAGTCATGGCTGTCTCTGCCTCTTTCACCGATCCGTTATCCAGCGTGGTGCTGGTCTTTGCATCAAGCTCCAAAATGAGTGCGGCATTAGCATCCAGTTCAACAAACATGTTAGCCTTGAGTGTATCGCCCAGAGCCGATACGCCTAAGTTCAGGCGCAGGATTAAGTGTGCCTCGATTGTTCCCATAGCATTGGCAGCAGGCGAGACTGAGAGCTTCAATGCTAAGCAGACCATTAGCACAAACATACAAGTAAAGGGCTGCACTTACGTGTATTGCTTATGTCAAAGGATCCGTTTCCTTCATTGTCACTCTTATTGGGAGGGAAGACAAATTGAGCATTGGAGATGTTGTACACCACACCAACATTGATATTGACGGCGACGTCAAGCTTCGCGATGACTTGAGCATCAATTTCGAACGTTGGTCCAATCAAAAGGATGCTGAATTTGGGTTTAGAGAAAAGAAAGCATGACGAAAAGTTTACCTACCCTGGGAAGCCCAGTCCAGGTATACCAACCTGAAAGAGTGGTATTTTCCTGGAGTCTAAGGTTCCCTGTGCTCGATATCAGAATGAGCCAAATAGGCTTTGACATAGAAACAATTACAGTAACATCAGCCAATAAATCAATAGCACCGTCCAAAGTGGCATCAAGATCTGCATAAATGGTTTAAGGGTGTATAAAGTTCAACAGACTAAGAGCTTACTAGCCCTGATGGCGAAATCATCGATGTTGGGAGGAACAAGAGTTCCACTAGCTGTCACACCCAGAGTCGCAAGTGCATATGCCTTCATGGCAACATTGATGTTTAGTTTGGCATCTATTGGTTGGCACGACACGCTCTCGTTGAGAAGATTGAAAGTCTGATCCACATTGACCGGGACATCAAAGGTCTGATCAACATCAACCTCGTTGTCCAAAACACTGCCGAGGGCTGAATCACAAGGTCAGCAAGGAGTTCATGGTAGCGAGGTAACGCAAGTACCATCAATAGCGTCGCCGACAAAGCCAGAGAAATCACGAGGCGATAGGCGACTACATCGCCGAGACCCAAAAGAGATAGAGGAGAGATCAGAGTCAGCGCCAGGCACATTGGCGCCTTGAAGGACAAAACTGATGGACCCAGCCCTAGTATCCATTCAGTCGTTAAGAAAACTGCCAAGAACAATATCACACCGACTTCGACGAGTCAACAGCAGAAAAATTCGCGTCTAATGCCAAGGCCTTCACGGGAGGAGTGGTGCTATCACGCTGAAGTACACGCGCAACTAAATCGGAAGGAAGAGATTGGTCTTCAGGATCCCATGCTCTCGCCACCCTAGCAAACGCGTTTTGACCACACTAGTTTCGAAGAGGCATTTAGTCCGAAGCAGGTGGAGATCTTAAATTACTACACACGCTTTCTGGCAGACGAACGATCTTACCCACAGCGCCATCATTCTGATAAAGATGATCGCAACCAGGCGAGCCTGTGTCGTTATTCAAACAAACGAGGCGAATTTCTTGTGCAAGTGCGCCTGGAGCACAGTCGATAATTTCCCAACCGGCTGCAGGTGTAATGTCTGAAATTGTGTTAGCTGATCCCCACTAAGTGGGTGGTAAGATAGAAGAAGTCACAGTTAATGAGGAGGCACGTACAATTTTCAGCGACCCAGATGCAGTCTCATTGGTGGGCAAAGAATATTCACAGACTCCATCAAAACACGGTTGACTCCACTCATTTTTTGCAACGACTCTGACAAAAAGAAAAAATGTGAGTATACAGATCGAATTGAGGATCATGTTGAAGAAAACGAATGTAATAAATGGAATTCAATCCAGCCAACCAGGGCAAACGAACGAAAGTAAAGACTGGGCAGGAAGAAAAATGAAGGAAGGTGTCACTCCACCAAATCGGTGTAGGTAAAAAGTATCATGACATGGCAAGTATATGTACATTTTACACACCTATTGAATCCCGAAATCAAGTGTCATCAACATCTCTGATCAACACAACACGAGAATCATATGAAACGTTTCCAGGGAGCCTGGGACGTCAGAACGTAATCTTTTACTTGAGGAAAAATGATGGTAAGATTCGTAACCACGGTACATTTTCCGCATCCGGGCCGGAAGGATCCCGATCCCGGTACCCCCCACCACCACCACCAATTGTCGAACAGCAGTAAGAACATTCGTATGTCTCTCAATATTGTAATCGTTGGTGGCCACGGAAACGTATGTTTCTTGTTTTGCGCCTTAGGTGCACATTGACCTTGAACAATTAATGCCAACTTTATTTGAAGGTTTCCCTCCGCCTTGCGCACCTCCTGGCAGCCGCAAAGCACACAGTAACGTCTCTCATCAGAAATGCAGAGCAAAAAAGTGATATCGAGGACACTGGAGCAACGCCTCAAGTAATATCTCTGGAAGACTCATCGATCTCCGATTTTGCAAAGACTTTCGAAGGAAAAGATATCGTTTACTGGTCTGCAGGCGCCGGAGGAAAAGGCGGCGAGGAGAGGACCAAGAAGGTGGACTACGAGGGTGCTATTAAGGTCTGATACTTTACAGCCAATGTGATGTAGTGCTCATCGATGTCCAGGTATTCGATGCCATCGAGGCGGTTCAAGGCTCAAAACCGCGGTTAATATATGTATCGGCTATCGATCTACGTGATAGAAGCGCCCCCCCACCAGCACATTACGTACGTTTGTCTAAATCTATGTTGCTTACCACTTTAACAAGTGTATATCAGACTGAGGCCGATCTCGCACTTTCGGAGCGCGTGCATAAAGCTATACCCACCTACATGCACTGGAAATATGAAGCCGAGAAGGTCCTGATAGCGCGAACCAAGTTCAACTGGACCAGTCTCAGACCAGGAGGTTTGACCAATGAACCCGGCGTTGGGAAAGCAGCTTTAGGAAAGACTCACTTATCGCCAACCGTTTCGGTATATCTTATTCTAAAATTATCTTGAAATTGGTCTGACGATATTTACAGAGGGACGACGTTGCGAAAACCTTATTCCTGCTGGCCACTCGGCAAGATGCTAATAGCCTGGGAATCGACGTGGTCGGCGGTGAGAATCCTATCGAAGACGAGCTCGACTTGGCAATCAAGCAGTTGCAAGCGGAGAAAGCTTGATTCTAATTGAACGATGTAGCTGCAGAAGGAAGTGAAATCAAACTGTACTTTTACATTCACTGGCCGTGTGACCCTTAACCATCAGCACTCAGCTAGCATCGGTCAGAACTCGATACGCGAATGACGAGATCCACATTCCTGTACTGAATTCCGTTCGCCCGTCATCGTTCCTTTGAACTTCCTACCATCTTGTTAAGTGATACAATTCAAAGCACTCTACAAGAACAAATGTTCAGCGCTGTTTCCATGATGCAAAGGTCGATCACCGGTAGCGTACCTCTCGGCCGCCTCCGACTTGCCCGACTTGTCCGTCGACTGTCTGATCATTGGTGTCGATAACTTGGACGAGATGGGGCTAAGCTCTCAGGGTCTACAGCCACTGTAAATGCCCATAAAGGATCTCCACTGAGCTTGCAGCTCAGACTGAGACCATGGCTCCCTCTCATTCAAAGAACCTCTTAGTGACGAACTTTACTCTGCAGACGAATACTACAGGAGCTCCGCTCTGGGCTGCGTTAAAGCGATGAACTAAAGCAAAGCTGTGTGACCAGAAAGTACAGCCGGGTTATGTGCTTATTTTGACACACGGAACAGGGCGTACAACTGAGCTCAAGTATTTGCTGCCTGATTTCCTCTAGATAAAGAACAATGGGAACCTACGATAAGTCATCTCTTCAACCTTGACGCACAGAACGCCATCCGTGAGGCTTGGGCAGTGGATTTCCAAAACCATGGCGAGGCTGCGATCCTAAACGGGTGAGTCCTTGTAAATCATCCAGGGGTACTCTGTGAGTGCGCTTCTACACCCGTCTCTCCGTGTCTGTGGATTACTCCAGTCGAGCAATCTACGAGTATGTTGATGCTCTGGTAGCTCTCCGACGTGATCTATTGGTGAAATTCAACCCAGATTACACCGAGGGGGACAAACTTATCCTCGTCGGGCATTCCGCAGGGACCGTTGCATGGTAAGATTTCACCTTGGTATGCCTGGAGTGGTAATGAAGTGTGGCACATTCACAGTGTCTTGGCATTATTATCCTTCAATCCTCTGAGTATTGCCATGTTTGATTCCCTTATCCTTGTCGAGTCGCCGATCCATCATCCGTCCGCAGCTGTCCACCATACGGCGATGTTTAAAGTCATTTCTACCATCATTCAAAGACACGACGTTTAGGTAAGCCGAGATGAAGCCAGGAATTGGTTTCGCAAACGCTTTCCATGGAAAGCGTGGGATCCAGAAGTGTTGGATATCTATGTTGTGACTTTTGTGCTTCCGGGGGTCTCGTCTCCAATTAATTCGTCCCGAAGAACTATGGGTAGCGTGCCTTACCGACAGCATTCTATCCTGACAAGTCCGCCGGCGTCACGCTAAGTGCTACATGGGCCGACGAAAACGCTGCGTACTCAAAAGACAGCGGGTCAGCGACTACTGCGCTGTGGAACTTGAAAACGCTCTGTGGAGTGTTACCGGCACGTCTAATCTACGACGCAAGGAATGATCTCTTGTTTGTCGTGTCTTCCTTCTCGTTGAAATTTCTACTGATGATCATTACCCTGGTAGTTCTCGTGAAATATAGGACTCTATAGTCGATACTGCTGAGGGAAGAAAATTTGCCTCTATAACTCGTGTTGCAGGGACCGGGCATTGGGTGAGCCCGTTGATATTCGTTTGAACGTGCGGACTGTTGATGATAAAAAGGTCATGCAAGAAACGCCGAAAAAAATGGCGGAAGCATTGTGGAAATTTTTGGCTGATCCAATTCCCTTGCATAAAGTGTAGTTGTGAAAGATCTGATTCCCATTGTTCTTTCAAGATTTTAATTACTAGTTTATCGAGTTTAACGGTAAGTAGATATGGGTGTTGAGTAGACTGTAAGGAATCTGTATCCAAACGAATACCGAACATCACGTCATCATTCATTTAGACCCTACTACTAACTAGTAACAATCTACCCGCTATTATTACATTGATGAAGTTGAGGAAGAGATGAACTACACTTACAACGTAAAACTTCAGTATCAAAACGCGCTAGCATTCTAACAATTAAACCATACCGGACTACTTATGAAAGGTCAAAAAGTTTCTGACGAATAATAAAGGGCACCGTCTAAAAAGTATTATGCAGCCGCATATCTAGGTCGCTTTCAATTTATCGTCATCTCTCTCCTCGTGTCGCTTCGTCCAGTCAAACATAGGCTTCAAAGCCTCGATATGCCAAGTGTCGATGGCTTCGAGTGCCGCTTTCCCCCAATCGAAGCTGCCATGCTCCTCGATCGATGACGGACCATCAACGAAAACAACGATGTTTTCATTGACAGGGTCAATGAATCCTTCCCGAACTCCTTCCTTGATCAATTGCCGGAGGGGGTCATAGAACGATCGGACATTCAAAAGGATGACGGCTAAAAGAAAAATGTCAGTTGCATGAAAGATCAGAGTGTCCTTCTTGCTCGAAGAGATGGTCCGCGGAGGCGAGCTTGCCATGATGATGGAAAAGCTTGGCTTAAGGAAAGCGCTTTCGCCCAGGGAAATCTATGCCATGAAAGGAATCGCCGCAGGAGATTCGCTCAGTGGAAGAAAGACATACGTTTTCTATGTATACCAATCTGAGTCCAGGTTGAGACCTCGAGAACCTAGCAACGTAGGTCAGAAAAAGGACTCAGGACTACGCGATATCAGTACCTACCTCCTCGAACGTCCCGTAGCCACCAGGTAACGCGACGAATCCCTCAACACGTTTTGCCATCTCGACTTTTCGTTCGTGCATGGATTGTACGATAACCTTCTCGAATGAATTGTTCTAATCAGTCCGCAAGAAACTGATGTCACATACCGTTTCGATCTAAAATAGATTCGTCAGCATTGCGAGCGAAGAACAAGCAGGTAGACGCACCTGATCGTTCTTTCCGGACCCATTAGGAACGACAACTAGTGTTGTCGGATCGGATTTGCTCCCTTCACCTCCCCCAGCGACCATTGCGAAAGGCACGATACCCGTTACCTTACCACCATTCTCCGCTACAGCCTTTGATACAGCGCCCATTATGCCCTTTTGACCTCCTCCATAGACCAAAGGCCTTTGGGATCGCGCCATTGCCTTTCCGAGTGCTAAAGCAGTCTTGAGAAAAGGGGGTCGATCGTACTGCTGGGTAGTACTCACATTCAGCGGCATATACGAACGCGGGTTGGTTGCCGACTTTGGATCCACAATACACGGCAATAGCTTTGTTAGACACTATATCATAATGAGAATATCAGGTAAATAGCAATGGCATGCTTTGAAAAACATTTACTTTGACGCTTGATGTGACGGTAGCGTGGATCGTGATGGTATGGGAAAGAGATGGGCTGCCAGATTTTTTTGGTTTTGGCTGGCGGAAGTATTAATAGGTAAAAGCGTTGGAGCAAGGGGGGCTACGATGGTCGGGCTCGTATTTTCGAGTGGCAATTTTAGCAGTTCATTGGAAGTCCCCGAATAGTGTGGCTTCCGGCAGTGACTCATACCCGCTATTGCTAACGGTAAATTCAATGATCGCCGTATCTTGTCGCAAAACAATAAGAACATGATTGACGTATAGAATTAAGACTCGCTACCGATGCTCGTGGGTCGGTCTGAGAAAAAATTAAAAATAAAAGAAAAAGAATAAAATGGAGAAAAGGGAAGTTTCACAAGACATACTTGCAAATCCCAAAACAATTTTTTAAGTACCAGCAACACGAAGTCGAAGAGAGTGGTGGGAAACGGCGTTGCAGGCACCTTTCAGATGCCCGAGTCACAGCCACGTCAAGTAATTCAGCCTAGATGGCCCGCAATTCTGAATGAGAGTCAAGCTGCCGTTCTTTTCCTTTCTTTCCTTTCCCACTGGCGATTGCGATCGATACCTGAGGTTTCATAGAGAAGGAAATTTTGATACTGAGCCGAGACATTGCCGACCACCTCGCAGCTTATCCGTTGCACCTGCCGTTAGAAATCTTCGTCACAAGTGAAACGTATAATAGTCATTTTCCTTCCTCAGGGGTCTGGTGTAGTCATAAATTGGGTGGTTTTTCAGACAACCTGCCGAGTAGATTCTCCCCCCCCAGGAATTTGCAGTACGAACGCTATGGGTGATAAAAAGCCTCAGGTCATTGGTCCTCTCAATCTTTGTTTCAGCCTGAAAAAGAATGGAGTGTATATCGAAGTGGACCAATCCGTTGCAGCCGAACTCGACACCTTGGCAACCGAATTGCTCGATACTGAAGATAAGAAACTGCGCAATCAAGTAAGGGTGGGTATATATTCTTAATTTTGCTTGGACATGATAGCTATAAGCACTTTTCAGAAACGATTACAGGAGAAGCTGTTATCGATATGCGATGGTTGGACAGTTCTGAATGGCAGAAAGGTTTTTCGAGACTACCCGAAACTAAAAGCCGCGCCTGATGCTAGCAATGGGGAAGGCAATACGATTGTCGATAAGGTATGTCGTTATTAGTGTATACTGCAAAAAAAAATGTGAATGACGAGCAGTTTGTCAATACCGTGAATTCGCATCCGTGGCGAGGGAGAGTGCCCAGCGAAGGTCTCGAACAATGGAGAGATCAATTGTTAGGCTTGGTTCAAAGTATGAGCATACAAGACAGGGAAGAAGCTTGTGGGCGGGTTCCGAATCCTGTGTGGATCGAACTGGTTAAACCTAGCCTTCGAGCAAAACACTTGGATGTTCTCATGGGCAGCATAATTAACAAACACGACATTAGTGACTGGTATGCAATTCCAATCAAATTTAAAAATCCTGTGAGTGGATAGCAGCCTTGGCACCAATACTGAATTCAACGATGAACAGTGCAAGTTTTGCATCGACAATAAATTCACCTGTAGTTGGGCCGGTCTACCCGACATATCCAAGAGGTGTAGAGAATGTATACTGGCCAACCGTACCAGGTGCTTTCCTCAAGTCGCGTTGAGTGGCTACCAGCTTGCATCTGGTCCTCGTCCGAAGAAACAATTGATCATGTCCGACGATTCTGATTACAGAGGCCGCATCTGTACAGACGGCGCATCTTTTCCTTTACCTACCACGCGTCAGGCAGATAAAGAATTTATCAATGCCGTCGACGGAGCGGCTTGCGGACAGAAGAGGCCGAGTTCCCCTTCGAATAACCACAGTCAATACGGAGCCATGGCCAAGCGGTCCCGTACTGATGAGCGTGATATGTCCTCCGCAGAAACCCAAAAGACGCTTGTCATTGATTACGACTCCCAAGATCGCACAGCTGCGCAGTTGAGACACATGGAGAACGCAATTAAAGGGACACGGAAAGAAAACAAGGAGTTGCAGAGCACAAACGAGTCTTTGAAGGCGGAAATAGCGGATCTGAAGGCTGTCGAAGAGACTATCCTGCGGAAGCTGCGGTGTCTACAAGCAGACATCACACATCTTGAATCGATTGTGCAAGCGTTGCGAAAAGATGAGTAGCCGTAGCGATAACAAACCCGGAAATCAAACAAGTTGTACAATAATCCGATTGTAATTTCATATTTTCGACTGATGTTTTCAGTTGATGTCTTACTTGTCTATGAATCTTGTGAGTATACAGAGCCTCATCTACATCTATTGAACGACTTAGCTTCATACAGATAGGCTGTTGTCAGTTGACGGAATACGTCCGAGGGCTGCGTATATGGTACTGTGTCACGTGTCGTCTGACGTCCCTCCTTTCTTGAAAATTTCCTTCAAGGGTGTCCCACTTTCAATGGTCCTAACGTGACAAAATAATTAATCAGTCATGGAGCAGGTGGTTCTCAATCAATCTAGCACGAGATCGAGGGACGGAGGGGAGGGAGGGTGGTCGGGACTCAAAAATAATGATGGCTGGAATCCGGCACTGTGAACTTGGAATTCCAATGGAATTCACTCTCTCACCACGACGTCGCGTGGTTCCTCGCTTGCTCCGGACGCTGGCGCTGCTCCCTGAAGCACGTTCTTATGATCTAGGACGATATTATGAACTCTGAAACAGTAGTAGATCACGCATCCATTCTTTGTTTGTGTCATTCGGGAGAATTGACAGAAGGGCTAGGGAGGATTTTAAGGAATGTGGGAATGTAGAATGATCCTCCGAAGGCATATACGATAAACTGTTGTGAAACGAGGAATAATTATCTGCTTTAAGGCATTGAAGAGATAGACAGAGGAGTCAGTCGCCGTCTATTTTCGGATGCGATGCCAGTTCGGCCATCATATATTTCATCTAGCGCTCGCCCCCCCACTTCCGCCCCCCGCCGATCTAATTCCAGACTTTACATCAGTTGAACGACTTTTCTTCATACAGGACCACTGGGTGAAACCTTCCCTAATTGAAGAAAATGACGGACAAGGCTATTGCGGTTTCTATATTTGCTTCCTATTTTCTTTTGATTTTGTATCTCTTTGGAGTTATCCTCAAGGCGTTCGCTCGGACTGCGTCTCACTTGGTCCCAGTCAGAAAAGTCTTGCTTTTTACTGCCCTGACCCTCGCGTCCTTCGGCCACACATGGTTCTGTAAGTTGTGTCTGTTTCGACATGTATAATTGGCTGAACATGCCCAGACATGTTTAAATTTATGTCGGCAAGTGTTCATCAACATTCATCGGTGCCGAGATTTTCAATTTCACATCATTGGAACAGTGGAGTTTTTCGGATTTCGAACGCACGACTTTGCCTACAGAAGCAAATTCTTTGTTGGACCGTATTTCATCCTGGCTTGTAGGTACCAAGCTTTTTGAGCAAGCTTGGGCTGCCGTATCCTTAGGCACAGTGAACTGGTGGTGGAGCGAACAGTTGTGCTTGTTCACAGCAGGATTCTGGACTGTGTTTGTCTTCCATGAAAGTATGTCATATTGGTGATCACTGCAGCATATCGCTAATGATTCAGGTCGTCGGTACGGCATCAAAAACGCATGGGCATATATGCTTTTGGGTCAGGTCGTTGCAATCTCCGTGGCCGCCAACCTTTTCCATCTCGCCATTCTATTGTCACCGCAATATTCGAAACCGAAGCCAAGAGGAGCGGCACCATCTGTCTTATGGGGACCGGTCCTTTGTTCTCTTTTGAATGTTTTCATCAGCCCCTTCACGAATGAGGGAACTTTCTTACCGAATCTCCTCGCCATGCACGCTGTGCTTATGCTACCACTTCTCTTGCCGCCTGCTGGCCGCTCGTGTTCAATCCCGTACTCATCGCTTTATTCGATAATATGGTTTTCTGCCGTGGTCATGCGATTGAAGACAACTTACCTTGCTATATCTGAAACCGATCTCCCTTCTTTCCTGACATCCGCCTTCGAAACGTTGCATTCTCATCCCGCTCAATCTTCCATTGGGTACGATGTCGTATGGTCCACTATCTCGTTTGTGGCGTGGGTGAGACTTGGCATTAAACATGAGGCGCCTGTTCTCTCCTTTGTCTCCGTGCCAATTATTTCCGTGGGCGTTATTGCGCCCTACGTCATGCGTATGAGTATCGGACCGCGGGATGGGGACAAAGTTTCATAACGACACTTTGTTAGGTGACTCCTCTCATTCCGACCACGACAGGGCGCTAACGATACACCAACAGATTGAACAGAACAGAATACATTAGATGAATGTGCGGAATGAATAACACAAAGGTTTTTTTTACCTAGTATTCGTGCTTATGCTTTTCAGTTCTTCGCATAAGCATTGCTTTTCCAGTGATCTCAAGGGTACGCTCTGATTATCTTCCATTGATCGTACTGACCCTAAAAAAATTTCAATCCGGCGGGACATTTATAATCCTAACCAACCTAAAGAGCGCATGTCCGTGGAGAAAAATCTCAATGTTGCCCACTCAACAGGGCTTAACCTCCCTGATGTTTTCTCTCCTCACTCAACTGAGGTGACAACAATAGTAGAGGATGGCTTAAGGATTTGACATGGTTTTTGGAGCTGTCGTTATGCATTTACAGATGTTTGCATGCAGCTTGCAGACAGTCAGGAACATTTCCATGCATGCCGAAAGAAGGCTCGGACCTCATCAGAAACCGGGTTTGGGGGACTCTGAGCGCTCAAAAGGTCTCCGAGATAGCCTGAAGAGCAATAAACCATGGTTTATGAAGCGGTCAGAGTCACTCCCTTTCATGCAGAACATAACAGCTGTTCGACACCATGGAAATAGTAAGCGTGAATTCTAGGGGTTCTCGTGAAATAGCCTGCCGGAAGACCGTCGGTCCGGTGGGGGTACTTGGGGTACTTCGGAGCTTTTCCGAAAGCAATTTACCTCGGGACATATGAAATTTTCTCCTCATTTTACGACCTGGTTTATGCATAGATCAGACCGTATTCTGCCTATTTAACGGGTGCGTATATGTTACATCGCTAATCCAGTCACTACCTCATTGCTAGGATCTGTACAGTCTCTTTTTTGCAAGTCATGGTTTCTGCAGGCACGTTGATATGGATTTCGCTCCGCCCTCTTCTCCGGCTGTACGTCAATTCTTTGTTTGAGGTTCTCTCCCGTCGTTCTGACTAGCCTTGCAGTGTTATGTGTGTTTCTTGTGGATATGCGATCACCAAAGCCGATATATTTCCTCGCGTAGCTGCGCAAGGAGCAGGTCAGATAGCTTTGGTGAGTCATTGTGACACATGAGCACGAACAAAACTTAGCCTGTCCACCAGAACATCACGATACCATGTCTTATGTTTTCGAAGATGGTTCCAGCCTTCACGTCGGACAATATTGGCGCCCTAGGTGTGCAGGCTGCCCATAGTCGACATACCAATATTGTGTCATCCCAATCCCTCAAACTCACCGCCCTTTCTCTTGTATTTTAGGACCTCTACTCTTGATTTGTGTCATCTATCAGGCTTTGAGCGTGGGAATAGCATGGTTGACTAAACAATTATTTTGGGTCCCCCACCGATTTCGATACGGGATCTTAGTTGCTGGTGGTTGGGCTAACTATGGTGATATACGTGAGAGAGTACCCGATCTCCTGATCGTTCATGTCTGACACCGAATTTAGCGACTGCTGTTATCATGAGCATCACAGGCGCGGCGCCATTCAACGGCGAATCCGATCAGAACCTGTCCGTTGCATACATTTCAGTGTTTATTCTCTATTACATGGTACGTCAGTGTCTTTATTATATATGCTGTTTCTAACTGGGGGCTCAGATAACCTTCTTTCCTATGGGAGGAAATAAGGTAATTGCTTGGGACTTTAAAGGCCCTGACGTAGAACCCGAAGAAGTCAGGGAGAGTGTTCATCTCAGGCGACAGTTTATCTTTCGTGGTTGGCCCCGTGCTCTAAGACATAAACTACCCAAGGCGCGGAGTGAAATAGACGCCGAGAACCAAGTAGATGAGAAGATACCAAACGAGGCTACTCTTGCCATAGACGATCCCGTCGAGATCCACCACCGTTCTCGTCATGGTCGACACGTCTCTTTCTGTGACGAAGCTTCCACCGCAGTTCCAACAGATGTGGATATCACTTCTTCGCCGTCAGAAAAATTGCACTCCCCTTCACCATCTCAGGCTGCTACCCAGACCATACCATACGACGGGTGCTGTTCCCGACCTCTGACACCTATAGCGGAAGATCGTTCCCCAAGTCCCTCGCCCATCCGACGGCGATGGAAAAAGTTCAGTATCACTGTACGCGGGGTCCTCAAATCGCTCCTTACTCCCGCGTCGATCGCCATCCTCATCTCATTCCCCATCGCCCTCATCAAGCCACTAAAAGCTTTGTTCGTCGTAGTCGATGGATATTACATGCCCTCTGCTCCCGACGGAGAGCCTCCACTGGCGTTTGTCATTGATTTTGCGGAGTTCATGGGCGCCGCGTCTGTGCCATTGGGTCTTATTTGCTTGGGATCCGCTTTGGCGAGGTTGGACGTGCCGCGGAGTCAGTGGCCGCATTTGCCGTTGGGAGCGATTTTCTCACTGGCGATTGGACGAATGTTACTCATGCCTGTCCTGGGCGTTTTGGTGTGTGGGGGTCTGGTGAATGCCGGTGTCATCTCTAGAGACGATAAGGTCTTGAGATTTGTTTGCATGTGAGCATAGCTTCTTAGTCCATCTTACAAATACTGATGCAAGTCATAGCTTCTTTTCTTGTCTACCAACTGCGACGACTCAGGTATGTTTGTGCGTCCTGTGCAGTTACCTCAGCCAACATCTGTTATAGGTATTTGTAACGCAAGTCTATAGCGGAACCGGCAGTGCAGAACATTTGTCTGCCTTCCTAATCCCCCAGTACATCCTCATGTTCCTTTCCATGACCGCCCTTTCTGCATACACCTTGCAAATGCTGTTTTGATGACGTTGCTTGACCAGGGGTCATAGATTCTTAGACTGGATGAAGACAACTGTACAATTATATTGTTTTGTACAACGATACATTCATGTAATATATTTCTGTCTGCACTTCAGGCTGGAATAGGCACCTCGGCTTGAGGGGTAAGTCTGACTGCGTGCCTCCTATGGACGTTATCGAAATCAACGGTCGCCGAATGGACGGTGAGTCGGTTATCCTAGATATTCATCAGATTTCAGTGGCACCTAAGTCAACAGAAAAAGCCAGTACTCACCCAAATAACGACCGTTCCAGGCTTATAAGTCGCTCTTACTTGGAAATCGGAGCCCTTCGCGATGTGGTCAAAGAGGAACTTAAGCAGATACTCAGACTCTTCCGCTTTGTACCCAACGATACGCTTGGTAAAACCCTGGTTTACATAAAGGGCTTTTTCTCCTGTTACTGGGTGTTCTCGGACGAGAGGATGCTAATGTTCAATGAGACATCAAGGGATAGACCGAGAAGACATAGACCAACCACGTTCTCAACAGGCTCCCGACGTACGGGTCCTCCTCGGTTTCGGGAATGTTCGGCTTGGGGAACAGCTGTATGCACAGCCCGGAGACCTTCGAGTCTTTTCTTAAACTCTGGGGACAGACGATTGTACGCTTCAACTTGGGATGTGAAAAGGGTGTCTCCGCCGCTTTCAGGCTGAAATGGGATTAAGTTAATCGGGTTGTCGGGTGTAGAGCTCAAGAATAACGGACCTGATCTAAAATGAAGAAGAATGTGGTACCGGGTGGTTGACGCTCATAAGACTGCAAGGAGAACTTGAGTATCTGCTCATTAGTGAATGAGGAAGATGGTACGTACGACGTCAGAGTGCCAGCTCGTTTTGCTGATACGGTCTTCCCCGAAGTATTCGATGAATCGATCGTTGTCGGCGTCCCTGTAAACTAAAGTTCTGCTAAGTCGTAGATTCGCAATAACGTGCAACAAGTCTCTTACCGACGTGAAATTCTGGATAACCCTTTACGTTTCCCGATGTAGGGTGTCTCTGAATGGGACCAAAGTGACTGAAGTGAAATATGATCAGCAAAACGTAGGTGGTGTCGGTAGAAATGGCGCACTTAGCGATCTCAATCTGACGCTCTGGAGTGAGATCCTTGAAGTTCTGGTCGCGGAAGAGTAGGAGCTTTCGCTCAGCCGTGAATAGAGCAAGCTCGTCAAGACCCTCCTTCGTCAGTTCGGAGATCTGAATGCCTGAGACTTCCGTTCCAATATATGGGCTGAGAGTCTTGGTAATTGTGTTGGGTCCAAGAAGATGAGGTTTAGAACGGTCAGCACAGGATCCGGGGTCGACGTGTTCTACCGCGTACATCAGTGAGGTAGAAGTCGTGCTGCAGAAACAAAAATTACCGAAGATTTGGGTGGGAGGGAACTTCTCATCACTATCCCAGTAAGGCAAATAGAATGGATAGCTAGCTCCCGGTGCAATCTACATGGGCATGAGCAAATGGAAGATCATAAAAGCACGAGTAACCGCACTGTCAGTTTAATGGTGGATTTCTTGGAGATGTTTGTTTCTTCGGTCTTGGAGAGCTCTGCAACTGAGGGTGCCATCTTGGAAGCGAGGGTACTTGATGTGAAGCTGGCCACCACGCTTGGTCCTTTTATGAGTTATCTAGAGATAAGAGTCCGGAAGACACCACTAGCATGCAATATGTCTCCAGGTCGACGTCATCGCAAAACTGAAGAGGGATTGCGTTCAATGGCGCGAGTCTACAGCTTCAATACATTCGGAAAAAGCTCAGGTCACAAGTCTTCCGCGCTCACTAAGCAACTCCAGGACCTAGAGCATGATGCAAGGCAGAATTAGCGGTGAAGAACGCCTTCGAAGACAGGTCTTACTAGTTGTGTCGAGATCGCAAGCGTTTTACATTACGCGTAAATGAAATAGCACGTTCAATTGCAGCAAAGCTAGAGCCTATCAAAATGCATTCTTTTGTAAATCTCACAGGACCTCAAAGAGCGGCGTCAATAGTCATCCCGCCGGCTAGACGTACTGAACCTGCATCCGTTCTGCCTTGAACACCTGATCTACACATAAATAGTCAGACAAATACTCATTCCAAGAGCAGATCGTTCCGCACCTTGACATTACCGTCGGACCTAGGCGGTCACACAACTAACTGATTTCGGACACTCAGTCTGGCGTAATTTTTTGACAGGCAAGCCAATGGGGCTCGTATTTTTAGTCACTGTTCATTCTATTTCATTTTCTGAAAGTCGCGATCCAGAGAGTGCGAATGACACCAGACTCAAATTAGATTGGACGAGAGCTACTCTTGGTGATACTATGAGAATCTTTACTAGGGCGAAAGCAAAAACCAAGGCTCACCCAAACGATAGAATTACTCATAAAATCAAACCTGGTAGGTACCACCAGATACTATATCAATCGTTCGATGGTGAACATTTTATGAGATACTCGACAGTCATTTTGGTCATTGGTGGTTGCTTAAGGGGCGCCGGGATTTGCCGTCACTGGCAACATAACTTGACCATCGACCACCATGGGCTAGCATGAGTTTGGCCTGAATCTCTAGTATTTTTTTTTTTTTCATTTTACAGGTGTTTTTGGCAAGGAATATCTGGCTAGCCATGCAAGGGACTTTGCATGAAGCACATTGGAACGAAGCCGGGATTTGGGATTTGGTCGGATTTGGTGCGTCAGGGATCTATTTCAATCGTGGACTCGAATTCATTTTATTGTCGCAGGAACAACTAGTCTCAGAGTATTCCTGTATATAAACCTTCAATTGATATGATGGTCTCCTACATAACATGACGTTGACGCTAGATGCCATGGCGGAGAATCGGGAACCGTTCAGTAGTCCACAAGTCTCAATGACACTACAAGCCCACCTCAATGGTACTTAGTAACGCGGGCAAAAAAAACGATATCTTCCGGGCTCAGCTGGAGATACCGATACCGTTCTGTTTACAAGAATACCGCTCCGACGACTTCCCAGAGCTCGACCATGGTGATGTTCCCATAGCGCCCCCCCCCTCCCCCCCATGCTACGATGCTCATGACGTATAACAATATCAGTGTGTCTCCAGTTCTCGAGAACATGAATAAGTATGCAGCAGTTGTTGGCCAGGTAGATACGTCAGGGGCGTCCCTGAACGCTGCGCTTGACCACCGAATTGTGGACCCATAGAGGCCCACAACCCTGGAGCGCGCGCTAAGCTGTCACCACCGCCACCACCAAGCCTGTGTCAAGATGCCATCTTATCGTCGGTCTCTATACAATGTCGCATTCTGCACTGCACTGCTGCTGGGAACGGAGTCTCGTTTTCGGGAGATGAGAGGATCCTGCGACTCATTGGCATGCGTATTTCAGACATCGACAAATCCGAGTTCTGAAACGGAGCGACGGAGAGTAGTACAAAGCTTTTTCATCTTGTGGAAGATGGTTTTCAAGGACGATGACCTTTTCTGCAGCTCTTAAATCCGACACTTGTGATTCAGGCGGTCCTTATTCTGAGCTCAACATTTCAATTCAAAAGATCATATTTCCCTGGCAGAGGCACAACGTAAGTACGAAGAAAAGACTGTTAAACGCCGAGGTTGACGGGAATACAGCCAAGAACAGCAAGTCCGTTCTATCAAGACCGTTATTGTCGGTCTTCCCTTTACAATGCAGCTGCCACTCACATAGTTTTGGCCTGTGCAGCAGGCGGCTTGGGCAGAGCATGGATTGGACCCAACCCCAATGACTGTGATGGGGTCGCAAGTGAGCCCACTGTGGAGAACGAGTTAGCCTTGGTTGTGAACTTCATCGACATAGAAACCTACACATCAGCAGTGATATCTCCAAGATTGAGGCCGAGTGGTGCCAAAGCAGTCTGGACGGCACTGGACGCTGGCTATCAGTTCGTCTGTCAGCGCAACATCTTCGTTTGGAAGAATGTAACTATCTCACGTCCTGGACAGAACTACAGCACTGGAGGGTGCCCGACGAACAGGACGATCCTGTACCTCCTCGAGGGAGCACAGTGGCAGACGCAAGGACTGGGAGAGTCAAGACCGCGATGGTGAAGGCAGAGAGACGAGCGAACATCGTGAAAGTTTGGGGAAGAGGAATAAATGCGAAGGCTAGTTCACTTGTCGGTTTCCATTCCATGGTCTGTTTCTTATATGGTCTAAGACTTCCATCGTCTCCAAGGAAGTGCCCGGGTCTGTCGTTCATGATACTAAAAACATATTGCCCGACGTGCGCAGATTCTTGTGCCGTACTAGTCGGCGTATGAAGAATGGAATTTTCACGGCCATACAGCTGCGCGGGGCTGGTTGCAGAGCGCTGATATGAGGCCAAAGGAAATAACTGTTCTATTCTCGCTGAGGAGCTGCATGTAAAGAACCAAGAAACACTCAGGCTTCCCCATGTGGCAGTCACGGAACCGAATATCAAAGTATCAGTGCACTTTCGCTGTTAGTAGGCCACTCTCCTTGACGCCGACATAATTGTACTGTATCTGGTGACCCATCTTGAATTTGATTCTACATCGTACTGCCAACCTATCAACAAAATTTAGGCCAATTCTTGGCTTCACTCAGTCTAGTTGCAGGGTTTCCTTTGAGTTACAATCACAGACCTTTCAGAAACTTGGTCTGATAGAATATATGGATCATCTCATCCCCCAGCTCAGGAAAGGTAATCTCGAACGATGGAAGAAGACGGCGGCGTTCAATTTTTCGGTACCGAGAAGGATTGCCCATCTAACTTTAAATGATGAGCACGCTAAAGCTCTATGGAGACGGCGTTCTTCGGGGGCTCGCGTTCCCAGAGGCCGACGTCAAGAGGTCGACACGAGATACAGGTCCCTCATGACCATCAGAAGGAGACCTCTATGTGAAATTCCCCACCGTGACTCCATGCTTAGAACAGGGTACGGTATCCTGTCGTCGTTACTTGTTCTCTGACCCAGCCTGCGACGAAAACATCAATTCTATTATTCTAATATGCAACAGGTAGCTGGATTTCACGGGCAAGGACATGTCAATTCTCTCTCCTTCAGATGTCACGTCAAACATGAAATATGTAGTTCTGTTTGTCGTTTTCATGTGTTCAGAACCGTACTTTTTAGCGATGAGAAAATCATTCTGTAGAGCCATGTGCGTAGTCGGAACACTTTGTACTGTTCAGGCATGCTCATGCACCATCACTATACCTAAAATCTACTTTCACGCAGCTTAATATTGATGAGTCCCCGCTCCAAGCTGAAGAGTGGATGCTGCCGGTAGTAGTATTGTCAGAAGTCAACGGGTACGCGAGTCCTTAGCTCTCCATGTACCAACTGCAAACATGGGCAACTTCTGTGCACGAGCATTAACCCGCGGAGCCTTTGACGCACAATGGCGCGGCTTCCAATTGACACCTAGCGTGAGAGCTCGTAAGCGATATTCCAACATTTAAGCGTTCGACTTGAAAGACCTGCGGCGCTGGTATGTTGTATTCGCAAGGCAGGTAGGCGTATATTGCAAATCGGTCGAATTGCATCTATCCCAGCTAGGGTTAAATTGAGAGACCAGTGCATGAATTGTATGCTGTTGATATTGTTCACATTGACGAGAAGCTGGTCATGCACTGATTAACAGTAGTATAGTACTAGTGGAAGTGGACTTTGCAGCAGAAGAACTTTTGGCGATGCTAGCGGCAGTTACCTGAGCCACAGTTGAAGATGCCATCGTGGAAGCACTTGCCGATGTCGCGATAGCAGCGTTCGATGACACGGAGGGTACTAGCTAACGAACTTACACGGATAGGCTCGGAATTACACTCGCTGCTCGACAGAAGGTTTGTCGACGTGAATATCGCCTGGATACTTCGCCGTGATGACGTTTTCCATCGACGACCATCGAGACGCGCCGTACGCGATATTCAGGCGGGTGCTATCCATGTCCGATTCGAACTCCTCGACAATTCCGACATCCAACCCGACGAGGAGCTATGGGAAGACTGAGATAAGTATGATCAGCCGGTACTGTGAAAGTATCGTAGTTGAAGAAACGTCCAATATAAGACTCTGCAAAGTTTACGACAAGTGCAACTCTTGTCGGGGTACGTCGGGTTTAGTACACGTTCGTTTGACCGTTGTCTGACGGATTTCTATCAGCCTTCTTGCTTGAGGAACAAGCAGAGCAAGCCATCTGGCACGAGAAGAGTTGTACGATGTCACACCTTTTATTACTCGACGTGAGTTTACTATAACTAGTCCGTGAGATACTGCAAATCATTAGGAAGGGGATTGACAATGCCATGTGAGGAAACTGCGCTTACGTGGAATACATTTGCTCTGCCACGCTGCTTCCCGTAATCCTTGAAGAACTGCATCATCAGTGTCAAATCCTTATTCAAAACTGTGTGGCTGCATTTCTAGACATACATCTCCGTCCTCAGCACTATGATATTTCCTGCACAGTGTATCGGCCTTGCCTCCAGTAGTACCAGTCCGGATGCGATTGATTGGAGACCGTTCATCATGAAATGATCGCCGTAGAGTCGTCGTAATACACTGCAATCCTGTATCATGTACACCAGCTTTATTGGAGTTGCCCTTGATGTTTGCTGCTGCAGGTCTGATTAGTTCCTATCAGTTGACAGTATGATAATATGACATAATTCTAGACCATAGGACTTAGTTATGCCACACGTATGTGATGGCCCTCGGCCACCAGTATGGATTACATGTGTGCACCCTGCGGGCGCATCGATATCTGAAGAGCAAACAGGTTAACGGAGGGTACCACGTTGGTTTGAAGACAACTTGGGAAGCTTCTGGGAGCCATCATCGCGGCTCACTCTTCCGATTACATGCAACGAGACGCCCGTGAATCAAAACAAACCGAAGTTGCCGTCGCCGCCGGTAATTCCCGCTGATCGGCCACCCGAAGCCGAGTCAAGGGCAAACATGGAAGTTGATCGGCAGCTTGCATTGTGCAAGTGAACCAAGCTACTCCCATTGCCATAATCAGCATATGCGCGTACCTATCACGATACCCTCACAAAGGCTTCTATATCGCCCAGAATCTCCGGGGAACTCATTAAGCGTTGTACAACTCGTGGTCCAAGTGTGGTCACTTCCGAATATCTAGTATCAGTCTACTAGAATGTTGGTTTCTACCCCAGTTCCTTACCAGCAGTCTTCACTTCTCTCAACATGTACTTTTCACCTACAGTATACTTGGCTGTCCTCTCTGTGTTCTACGTCCTGTGGCGCTACGCTAAAGCAACTCGCCGTCCCCCTGGTCCTTTTCGTTGGCCAATAGTTGGCAATGCCTTTCAGATTCCCACCGAAACACCCTGGCGCCAGTTTGCGGAGTGGGGGAAGCAATACGGTTCGTGTTGTTCTTCCCTACGACGAGGTACTCAGTTAGCTGTAGGCGACATCGTCTATCTTCGTGTCTTTGGTCGCTCCATTCTAGTACTCAATTCATTGGAAGCCATCACAGACTTGTATGAACAAAAGTCAAGCATCTACTCGGATAAAAGTCCAAGGGTCATGGGCGAATTGCAAGTTGACCTTTATAGCGATACTCATGCTGTGGACTAATCCTCCAGTAGGAGTGGCTTTGCGCGTATTTTAGCGACGAGGCTCAACGGCGATGATGTGAGAGAGACTAGGAAGCTTCTCAATAGCGAGTTTGGGCCTCGTGCTGTCAAGAGACATAGCCATATCTTGGAAGAGAATGCTCGACGGCTTTGTCGATCGAATATTGACCACCCAGAAGCATTTCTAAATAGCATACGAAGGTGCTTTATTTAGCCCGAACACAGACCTGATGACTCACGGTGCATCTAGGATGTCTGTAGCAAACATCATGCGCATCGCATACGGCTATGTCGTTGCTGAGGACGTGGAAGCAGACGAGTTGGTGATTCTAGCTACTCAGGTGATGCACGACGTCAGCACAGCTTTGGCCCCCAACACATATCTCGTCAATGCGCTTCCACTCCGTGAGCGTGCTTAACTATCAGGAATTTTCTCAATTAAATTCATTCGTCTTCAATAGTGAGGCATATACCGGCTTTTGTTCCTGGCGCCTCTTTCCATAACATAGCTGCCAAGTCTCGAGAAACATTCGAGCTTTTCTTAACGAAACCTTTTGAGTTTGTGTTGAACCAAGTGGTATGTCGTTGATCGCTACGGGTTACGCTTATTGACAGCCGTTCGTAGAGGTCCGGAACTGCACTGCCTTCACTTTTATCGAACGCCCTCGAGGAAAACGGTCTCGAGAACAGTCTGTCCGATCCTACCTATCTGAATCGCTTGAAAGACGCTGGAGCAGAAGTCTACGGTGGTACGTCGTCTTGTCGCCCATGTTGTGTGGATCGAGGATTCAGTATTGGAAATTATCAGCGGGAACTGACACAGTATGTGACATTCTATTCATGCTACCTTCGATGTTAAATACGAAAATTTGTATAGAATGCTAGCATCATTTCCTCCTTTTACTTAGCAATGGTCCTCTACCCAGAGGTTCAAAGACGAGCCCAAGAGGAGATAATAGCGGTCATTGGAGATGGTCGGCTGCCCAGAATATCAGATCGTGAAGCTTTACCATACGTTGATGCTCTCGTTCAAGAGATGTTCCGATGGAATACACCTGCACCGTCCGGTACGTCTTTTTATCTTTTTACATGACTTCGTCGCCATATCTGTTAATCCAGTAACTCGCGCCGTCTTGGTGTCTGATGTCTACCGCAGTTTTGATATTCCCGCTGGCACTGTAGTTGTTGCAAATCTCTGGTTAGCTTATTCATCGTACGTCTCATCTTCTAACGACCTATTGAACATTCTCAGGGCTATGACGCGAAACGAAGACTGGTTTTCTAATCCAGAAACGTTCAATCCAGAGCGACATTTGAATCGGAACAAAGATTCTCAAATCCCCGAACCGACAAGTCTGATTTTTGGCTTTGGCCGTAGATCTTGCCCCGGATCCTATCTTGCAGTCGATACCGTGTGGATAGCCGTCGCAATGACTTTGGCTACTTGTACTATTTCTCCTGAGCTTGATGCTGAAGGCAAGGCTGTCCGACCCGAAGCCAAATACACGAGTGGAGCCTTTAGGTCAGTGTTCTTGATCGTCACTTCTTATAGGACGTCGACTGAGACAGCTTTCAGCCATCCCTATCCATTCAGCTGCCGAATCCACCGCCGTTCCAAAGGTGTTTCTGAACTGCTGGATCTCCAATGAACGTTCTTTTTCGTACTAGCATAATGCTGTGTCGTAGTCTACACCCGTGAATGCTCATTGATGCAACCACTGGTTCTGAATGCTATAGGCTCATGACTGAAACGTTAACAGCAGGTTCGCTTGCTGACCTGAACGAGAGATTTCGCCATATCCGTGATCTTGGAAACCTTGACAATACATCTTTTTCAAGTGTTGCTGAGCGCTAAGTCATGGACTGAAGGAGACTGAAGAATTCTGAATTTACGAGATGCTGTCACAACACCGGAAGGGCCAACAGACACCCAGCATATTCCTTACTGAAATAACGTCGGCAGGCACGATGAGTGTGAGGGGTATGGCTCGAACGAACGTATATTGGTGGATGGATACGTAAGTGGTGGTGGTACGAAGCCAAGAAGCGGCACTAATAATCAGTATGAAATTCAAAATAAAGTATATAAATTGACAACGAGCCGTCGGCCTAGTGGCCGTGAGACCATTATCATCACCAAGATCCCGTAGATTGCTTCCGGACGTTGAATCAAGGGTTGTGGAAGATTGGGAGAGATGGGAGAATTCTGCATTTGCAGGCCTCAGATTTGTGCGAGAGCAGAAGTTCGCCCTTCGATCCGACGCATACGGTTCCGGTGTTCGAAGACAATTCCGAACTTTCCTGCTTGGATGTTGCGAGCCTGAAACGCGAACCCCAGTGCCTGTACAGACCTGCCGAGGCATATATACTAAAGTTTGCCAAAAGTACAAGCTCTAGTGGCCGGGATATCCCGGACCAACTTTGCTATGTAGATCTTTCGTGATAAGTATTCCGTTCCTTATTGGAACCTTGTGCTGATGCCAATACCAAGACCTTCATCACTTCATGTAGGTAGTCGTGATCGATACTCATGAGGAAGTCGACTGATGTGTTCGATACGAACCAGGGACTATGATGTGCCTGTCTGTTTTATTGCACTCTTCTGTAAACATTTGGTCTCAGCGTGCATAAAGCCGGACTTTTGGGACCGAGTGGTCCGGGAAGTACGCTCAGTCAACGATAGCCTGATCTTCGGACCGCTCTTCCTTGCTTGTTCCGGTAGAAAAGAATGTCCCCTATTAGTATCAGGGCCAAAGTACATGTACAGTTAGGGATCGAGCCAAACGGCGAGACATTAAGAACGTACCATCGTTATCCACAAACTGGCAGTTGTTATAGTTATCCCAGAGAGTACGGAACACAGGTTTGTCTGAGAAATTGTAGTGTTCACCAATGAAAGCTTTTAGATACCGAGTTGCCTCTTCGCCGTTATCTGGGATTATCTTAGCGATAACAGCGACAGCAATGAAAGAAGGCTCACAAAACGGCATCTTTGGAAAGAACTGTGAAGACATGAGTGGAATGAATATATACCTGGAGAAGGGTTGTAGTCCACGTACATGGTGAATGACATGGAAGTGTGCTACATCATGAAAGAAAAAGCGTCCGTGCCATCCCAAGAAATCTCTATCAACGGTGGCAGCAGCACCTCGAGGAAAATTCCATTTGTTCTTGCGATAATGTGGCAGAACAGGGTCGGTGTGGTGAAGATATGTAATCATAACAACTTGCAACTCGCAATCAGGGTGTTAGACTGCCGTTGACATGGCGATTGACTTACACCAATGGTTCACCTCTAACCACGGAATTCCGTAATATCTCCAGACATTCCACAACCCATATTTAGCGCAGATGCTTGTGGTGATGAAAACCATCGAAACCATCCCTATATTGGACAGTATCACTACATTGCGCTGTGATCTGGTGAAGATGATGGAAGAGGCTGTTTGTCATGAGAGCATTGAGGGCTCGCTCATCCAGCTACACACAATACGTACGGTCGAAGTGGTTAGTTCGTTTTGGATAGTGCTTCTGCCCGGAGACATTGTAAACTAGAGGTAGTGAAAATTCATATAGCGTAGAATTCAATTGGTCGGGCTGGACTTACAGAGGTAGGCGGGAAACGCAAAGAACTGTTGACGAAGCAGCATAAACAAGGTATAAATCGGGGTATCCGAGAATATTTCTTCGTAGTCGATCGTTTCGTTGGGCTGTTCATCAGGTATGCTGAGATCGCTACGAGTTTTTGGAATATAAACCTCATCATTTTCCATAGAGGCGTGGTTGGCGTGATGACGATGATGAGATATTTTCCAGCTGAAATAAGGTGTGAATAATGAGCTATGGATGAGCTAGATTGGCGCTGTAGTATAAGTGTTCATTTTATAAAGATGTCGATAAAATACTCACGAATCCAAGGATGTCATTCAACATCCCGTAGTTAGAAAATGCCCCATGGCCACACTGTGTAATATAATGAACTGGAAATGTCACGGCAATACGATGGGTAAGAAAGATACCTCGTGACCGATTACCCAGATACCCGTTAGAACAAGCCCTTGATACCACCAGCTGGAAATAATTAAAATTCAAATTATACCTTCAGCCTAAATAGCAATTCACTTACTAGATAACCCAGACAGTGAATCGCAAAATCTCTCTGTTCCAAGAGCTGAAGACCTGAGAAGTCGCTAGTCCTTCAAAATACGGATCGATTAACGTAGCGAACAGTCCCAGAGTTATAGCCAGCAAAACATCTCTGGCGAGGTACAGAGCGCTAAGATGCAATCGGCGAACAAAAAGATGAGACGGTATGGCATTCCTTATTTCTTTTAGCGACCTGAATTCGCGGTGAGAAACGAAGTGATTGAAGTTCCAAAGGGAATATACCAAGCCATAGGAGTATATGAAGGTAAATCCTTCTCGTTGTACGCCGTTGTCTGCTTGGTTTCTGACATGGTATCTGGGAGGCAGAGGATTGTTGATATGCTTCATGGAGCCTAGAATATTTATACCTGCAGAAGGTCAACACGTTAAACTAAATCTTAAGAGCAGATCATGCGAAAAGCCTACGTAATGGATCATCTTTGTGATAAGTCATCACACGAACCGGCTCGCAGATGGGCGGAGCGAATCCAGGGATCTTTGAAGCATCTTGCTAATCTTGATATCACCGCCCTGAGGATATATCGGTAGCGAAAGGATATCCCGTTGCATCTGATTGACGGATTGCGCACTGCAAGACTGTACGAAGATATGTATACGGGCACCTTTGGAAAAGAAATCTGGTACATGGGTTGATTCATCACGATTCTGATATCAGATTCTTACCCACTCCATATCAACCTCATATCATATCGGAAATTGTGCATCCCCGACTCGAAGCTCTCTTGCTAATACTTCGCGGATGATGCGCCCTGAAGATGTGTAGTAGGAGGATGGATCATAGATACTTGGATATATACATAGACAAGATAAAGAGAAAGACATCCGAGTCTTAGGTAAGATAGACACAGCCATGAGCGAGGTCAATCGAAGGTTCAAGTTTAGCACCATTACCCGCGCGCGTTTAACCCTCTGGAGTGCGCTACGAAGCCATCCAAAAACCGGTTCTGGCCCCACCTATCTTTGTAATAAGCGACTTCATCTACATTGGTATAAGTGACATGGTGTTATAAATTCGTTGTCACTGACCGTGGTCTTCCACAAACTGACAGAGGTGGTAATTTCGCCATAGGACAGAAAATATTGGTTCCGACGATGCATGGTATTGATCACCCAGTGTTTCTTTTAAAATTAGCGTAGCTTCAGGAGTATGATCTAGGGTAAACCATAAGAAAGTGAGACGGTCGCGGAAGACGCGTGCGACACTCAACACAGAGGCATTTTAGGGAAGAGATGATGGGCCACATGAAAATGGGCAATCTGAATGACTCGTGAAATTTTGGCTGCGGATATAAGAATACATGGAATGCGTACATTGTGCAAGAAAAAGCGGCCCTGCCAACCGAGGAAATCCCGGTCCATCGTTGAGAGCGCTCCTCGTGAAAAATTCCAGGTGCTTCGTCGGTAATGAGGGAGCTCCGGATCCGTATGTTGCAGAAAGACGATCATCGTTACCCAATGGGAAACCGCTAAGCAAGGTATCCCATAAAGACGGAATACCTGCCATCCTCCAAACCTGATAGAAGCACAGCGAACGACAAAAGTCGTGAGAAGGATGCCAAGGTCAGACATGACCACTGCCCAACGTTGATTCCGCTGGAAAAGGGCAGTCGAAAACGCTGGAGACAGCCTATGAATCAAGTGTATTATACAGGCACTGATAGGAAACGTACGATTAAAATGCCCGGTGGCCTTGGGATATGTTCTCTGACCAGATACGTTGAAAAGCAAATAAAACGGAAAGCCTGCTACTTGCTGCACCACCAGGAGCATCACCGTTACTATAGGAGTGTCCTCAAAAACACTATCCCCAATTAATGCTTCCGAGCGCGTTTGTGGGACCCAGCTGCGTTTTATGATAAATCAGAATAAGAATGACTACCGAGCTCTACATGAAACACACTGTTCATCTTTCTCCATTGAAGCATGGTGACGATGGTGAGAGTGATGTGTAATTTTCCAGCTGAAGTACGGTGTCCAGAGAGCGCTATGACAGACCTGAAATGACGTCAAGGCACATGACACGAGATGCTGGAGCGGTCACTGACGAAACCAATGATATCACAAAAACGCTGAGACGTGAAGAGTGAGCCATGGCCACACTATATCTACCATCAGCGCAACCCATACGAATATGAGAAACACTAACCTCATGCCCGATGACCCAGATGCCGGTTAGGACAAGACCTTGGAACCACCAGCTTTGCAATGAGATCAATCCAGGTGCGACACAAATTTGATTATGATTCGGGAGAACACTTACTACGCTATCCAAGGGACAGAAAGACAAACATATTTTAGCAACTGACGAGCAGCTGTCTCGCAATTCATGGACGACACGACGGCGTCAAGTCGTAAAACCACGTAGGCAAGAATGAAGGACAGAGCAATATCTCGCACTAGCAGCCGCAACGATGCCCCATTGCTACACTTGAAAAGATGGGCAGGTATTGCTGTCTTGAGCTCATGAAAATTCCTGACGTGCACTGTGAGTTCAAAAGTCATAATTGTAGAATGAGTGGCGTACATAGTTAGTAGACTGGGACCCGCTCGTTGACCCATACTAAGTACTCGGACAAAGGTTAGCTGCCGGATAATCAGTGTAAGGCCACGCTCCACCTATAAAACCAAGCTAGTTCACATCATTGTTCAATGAGTTCCGAACCAATGGTCAACACAGCACGGTGATATCTTCGACAAAGATTGATCTGATGACATGCGCGATTGACCGTTGAATAGATATCGAACCTGATGAACATGTATGTGAATCCGGTATCAGCAAGCTGTGAATACATCTATTTTTGTAAACCAGTTGACGAGGAAAGCTTTTGATACTTTCTGCGCAGCAGTAACCAACATTCGCCGAGCGCAGTCACGTAAGCTCCGAGGACACTGCGGTTTCTTGATTGAATGCCGGTTTATGACTAAACGCCACCCCGCCAATACAGACATTCCGGGGTTGATCACGTTGTCGGTCCCACGGACGCCAGCACCTAGGAGGATGTTCTGATCCACGACCAGCTGATACCCTCATGCTCGCAAACTCTATTCGCGATCAAGGGTTTCACGGGATCCAATGTTAAGCAGTAACCTGTCTGATTAGAATCTAAGGACCTCCCTGGCGGTGTTTCCAAAGTCCTCTACTCCAAACCAATCTACAGAATCATTTTCAAACTCTCCCCGCCTCACCGAGAGTCTCTCGGTGAGTACATTCTCGGCGCTGTTCATATGTCATTCTTCGTAGAATTATCGACTTGGAGTCCACATCGTTATTGCGATTTGCCGATAGGGCCGCCACGGCGAAGCCACCACTTGCAGCGAAGTTAGTATGTAGTGTCCGTATTTGTATCGTTTTTGAGTTGATTGTCCAATCATACGTGTTAGACGTACGTACACCGTCCTGAATACTTTGATATGCTGCGAGCTCTCAGCTTTGTACTCCGCTTACCTCCCCTGCGTATCCACCCTCCATTGAATATATGATGATGCATATGATCTGATTCATGTTCAAGTTCAATTCACAACTTGAAGAGGTAAAAATCGACACGTTTATTTAGCAGTAAGTCACTAAACATGGAAAAGGAAATCAATATACTCGTGAGCTGTGAGAAGAAATCAATGGGTAAGTATCGAGCTCCATCCAAGCAGACAGTGCAATTTATCGCAAACCAGTAGGTTTGAATTCCCTCGTCGCAACACTGCATGTGGAAGTTCATTGAGCATGATTCGAGAAGATGTTTGGAATCCATCAGAGCCAGATGGAACGAGTCATCACATCATGGAGAATCAAATCGGTACTTATTCATGTCAGCTGGCGTAACATCGCCTCACATTCAGGGGGACGGTTAATCTTGAACGTTGAACAGTGATCATTCATAATTTTTCCATCAGATGTTGACAGACAACGGGACCCAAAGTGGAGTGTATCAAACAACTTACGATATGAACGGATGCCGTCCCCTCCTCACATGGTTGTATCGAGTTTTGAGCCGGCCCTTACATAACTTTGGAGGCATCGGATTCGTCTCGGAGAAGCGCAAATTAGGTTCCTCGGGTGGGGTGATTTGGGGATGATTTATTGCCGCTATCGGCCTGATGAAAATTTCTGACGAACGAATGTTTCGTTGACGGGGGCCTAGCCTGGGGTCGGTTGAATGGCCGGTGAGGTATGGGCGCTTATGGACCCGCGTGGGAACCACCATAACAATGATCGAGTTGCGATCGAGATCACACTTGAGTCCTAGTGGCCCTTTGATGTCGCATTGAGTCCGGGTCAAATATTACTTCTGAGCTCTTAAATATCGATCAAGTTAGTCCAGAGGCCACTACTCATCGTATATCCCAGCCTCAATTTGAATTTGAATGAGGGCTACCCATGGTCTAAGACTCCGATTGCAATGTGTCATGAACCGATGAACAATGCTTTGAGGTCAGTCGATAGCCGAGACAATGGGCTTAAATTGAACTGTCATATATAACTTTTATCCCAATTTACTGCACCTAAATCACGTCTTAGAGTGTCCGCGGACACAAATACTATACATGACGCTCTGTATATGAATTCTGAACCTGTAAGTAAATGAAAAAAAATGATGCAATCCATCAAGGATACACAGGTGGTTCAGACATTCCCGGGGAAATGAAGCTTACATTGAAGATAATGAAAGAGCCAGCCGGACGTTCCGCCAGAGTGAAAGTCGTTGACATTGGCCAAAAGGTCATCGGTAGCTGGTACGAGTCGAGCAGGCTGAGCCCAACACCAGCAGAAGAAGTAGTGACGACCTGATGATCTTGCGGTGCACCTCGATGAAGATTGTGAAGTCACTAGGGTGGTACTGGCAGTTGTACCCGCAACTGCGGTGCTCGCAGATCTCGTAGCTCGAACATATTTTGAGGATTGAGGTCAGAAGCTGATTTACCAGGAGACCACTGATAATAGATAGACTGCGGACAGATCGTTAGCTGTAGAAATGACCGAAACAACAAATGGACGCATAAAGAGGTTCCGCTGGGTGCGCTGCTTCGTATCCTTTGACTGCAAGAATAAAAATTAAAGGGAAAGTCCAGGGATGATATCATTACGTAGCTGGTACCCTCGAAATAGCGGGCAGCGTCGCGATTTACGAGCTATACCACTTGATGGAACTAGATTATAGCATACTCTGGATGTAACATAATTCCAACCGTAAGCTGAGAGTGCCCCTCCACATGTATTTCCTGGATATGACCTTAGACCTTTGTGAATTCGTTGGAGTTATACAAGATATACAAGATCTCATAACAATTTTCTTTTTCAAGGACACAGATGCACCTACGCCGAAGACGCCAAACATGAATTCAGCACTTTTAGCACACAGTTAGCCGGGCATGTAGTATGACTATATGAAGACAGAACATACAGGTTTTCTTCCCGTTCATGTCGATGTGTTCCACGAGCTTGGAAGTACTCGATGAGTGTCGTCATTGTGTCCAAGATCACCAAAGTATGCCGCTTCGTTCCCTTGAAGTGACAGATGGTCAAACATTTGGAAGAGTTCTGCCGACGGCTAGTAGATATCGATGCTTGAGGGAGCGCTCGCGTCAGCCAAAACCGTCCACCTCAAGTAAATGATGAGAAAGGTACAGGATGCCGGTCTGTTATCCGCAGGATAATCACAGCTCAGGCGGCTTTAGAATCCATTCGGAGGTCGGTACATCAATGAATAATAGAAATCTGGGCTATAACACAGGCATTGTGAACGACTTTCAAGGAAATCTGCAGATGCATTGAGCTTACCTTCGCTACCGGAGCTAGATCCGTTTTTTTCGCGGTTTCCGACGCTTAACAAACCGACAATCGTGTCCCTGAGTTGTATCAAATTGGCACCGAGCTGAATAAACTTCTCCACACTGAGAACGGAGGTCCGAGATCTTGAATTAGAACTTAGAACGTCATCAATCAGATACGGGAACTACGCACTATTCCACCTTTCCACCCAGATGTACAGGTGCGGGTTGAGGCAATTCCGTGGGGAATAAAAGCGCCTTGTGGGCAGTTGCCGACCCGACATCGGGTGAACCGGAGTCGAACCAGCACACTTCTTACATAATCACATATGTAGTGACGCGACAGTACTTGGGGTGCTTGGGGGGTTCGGATATGCTTTTCCGATGTTCACATATCCCTGATAGGGTCCAACAGTATTGGTACGCATTACTTAGCTTAACCGAAACTCTCGAGGACCCCGTTGGTTTGGTTTAGCCTGAGCTCGAGTCCAAGAATAGCAACCATTGTGACGTGTTGTTTTTGCCGGAGGCTTGTACCCTATGGAAAAGGGTCGCTTCTTTGCTAGATGAACTGATCGCTGGAGGCAAGATGATAGGTCAGGGCGCTGTTTCCTTGATCGATGTCCTGCATCCAATACGAAATACCCATCATCGGAGTGGGTAGGACTCTCGTGGTTTTATAAAGACAGTCAGCTTTGCTTATCTTTCTTAGTTAACCTTCAAATGGCCGAAACTTCACTCAACAATAGTTTTGGAGCATACCTCATTGGCGTCATTGTGTCTGCATGGTTCATTTACCCTCAAACACATTTGTCTTTGTGTCCTGATCTCCTTGTATTTTTAGCTTGTTTGGTGTCACCTGCACTCAAACCTGGTATTATTTTACTCGCTACTCTGACGGTGTGGTCCTTAAGACATGGGTAAGCATGAACACCCCTCCTCTAAGCCACTAGTGACTAACAGACTCACAGGTTGCCGTTATATGGTCGGTGTTCGTCGCTACCAACCAAATACCGAACTCTCACTGCGGGTTTGCATAGGATTTTGGAAGTTTTGCATGTCGCCTTCCCTGGTCATGCCATCTACTATTATGTTATACTACATTACGGCGATCCAACCGCTCTCACTAAAGCCACTTGGTAAGTGTCATGTTCTCACGGAATATGAAGACTCAATACATTCTAGGACGGCATCCGTGGGTATCTATATTTGTCTATATGAGCTCTTACTTATATGGCTGACAGGCTACCCTTGGCGTAACGGTACGCGATTTTGCGCTGTTCGCACCTTGTTCAATGTGTTTCTGACGAGAATAATCATACAAGGGCCTTACCGGTGTGCTTGTGTATTTGTTTTATGCCCGACGGATATATTATTGTCGTCGCAGTTCCTTTCGCTCCAATACCCGAATTCTGATATAGTTCATACAGTGTCGAACCACAACGTTCCTCTAGTGGCTGTCATCGTAAGATTCCTGTTTACTCGTTGTTCAACGACACTCATTTTGGAACCAGATCTTTCTTTCTGTCTGTCGATTGGGTGGGTGCCTCATACTTCTTGCCATCTTTTTGTACTTAATATATGTCCCTTACTAGGAACTAGCCTTGGTGAGTATTTAAGCTCCTCGTGTGAAGATATTGATTTGAAACTCACGACTTGTGTCTTTTAGGTCTCACCGGCTTTAGGTAAGGACTGGCAGGGCTTTTAAGACAAATCAGCCTCATTGTCACATTCAGCATACATCTCAAGTATTTTGTTCAGTTTGAACGCCATAGTGTGACTGTGAGCATCCTCCAAACTTGATTTCCCTTCTTATATCTATCCGTTGTGCAGAGTCTCGTCAGAGCTTCTTTAGCTATCCACGTGGTGACAGATTTTCTGGTCGCCGGGTCGCTTTGTTATTATCTTCACAGTAGTCGCACAGGAGTGAAGCGGTGCGACATTCTACATTACGACTCATCCAAATTGATGGACAGAGAAAACACCGTTATAGCACCGACACATTGATCAATAGACTCATGGTCTATGCGATTCATAATGGTCTTATAACTGCGTAGGGTCATTTCATATTTCTATGTTATCATCTGAATAACCGATTCGTCCCTAGGGTTGCGGATATCCTTGTCATGGCCTTCGTGGGCTACTTTATAATCCTCGCATAGTATTAAGCTGACGTTGGAGTTTCTCAGAATATAGCCTATCCCGGAAATCTCGTATACCTGGCTGTCTATCAAATTGTCGCGAACTGTATGTTGAAATTATCTATTCTGCATGCTCGAGGCTAACATTCACGCCATCTCGCAAGTATACTCAAACTCCTTGCTTGCTACGTCCGTTTCGTGAATCTCTATGTAATAATTTCCCCTTACAAGCTCTCTTCAGGTTGAACGCTCGTAGGCCTTCTAAGCAGGTTAATAATAACTTTACATCCGAGGTCGACATGTTAAGTCTCTCTACCTTCGGCAATGGACGGACTACTGCGATTAACAACCCGAACACGGTAATGCGTTGCTGCTTGTTTTTCATTCTCATGCTGACCTATGATCGAAATATCTTACCAGCGTGTTGATATTAATATCACATCCGATGTCGACACCATGAGAGACATAGAGAGAAATCCTTCTGTGAGTACTTTTATAGTGACTTGGCGCAATGACCCTGCTCATGAGAAACACAGACTAGCAATATTTCCAAAGTCGTGAGCCTCTGAAAAAAGAGGAAGCGCAAGTGTTCATGCCCATTTACGTGTTTAATGTTTCATCCGTGACGCTTTGTACTATCGTCTTCGCTTGTTTATATATGTATCGTTGATGCTACAGCCTAACGATCCTGCAAGACTTGTGCTCTTCAATCAAGGTTCAATTATCAATTTCAATGAGAGACGCTGCAACGGGGATGCTGGCAGATACATAGAATCTGCATTTACGTCACTTAATTAGTACGGGTTCTGGTATAATGCTAAAGAGAAACCCCGAAAATACCGTCAAGACCAAAGTCCGATTTGAATGTTCTATTCATAACCATCAAGGTCTCAAATTATACCGCAAGTCCACAGCGTCTGATTAGTGAAGGAAGGAAGGTGATTCTATTAGTCGTACTCCTGAACAGAAGCATAATGACGTATACATACCACAGCTAGAAGTAAATAAGATACACCCTACCGCAATCATGCTCTGCGGCCATGATAAAGCCCCACCACGAGTACTTCCTCGCGGCCTCGGCGATGGAGAGATGAAAAGATGTCTTGGAAATTATTCCCAGAGTCAAAACAATGGTACAGATTTCCATAAGGAAAACATATCGCATACGGATCGAGTGAAGTTTGACGTCAACTAATCACGAACGTCAATTCAAAACAAAACTGATTTCTGATTGTACATAACAAGAATAACACATTTGTAAGTAGTCCGATAGGCATGGCATACACATAGGGCTACTTGGAGCCTGGTAACATTCAGTTACAGCCTGTGAAGTGGAAGTGGGGTAGCTAGAATAGACCACAACGCGTCCGCCATCTTTTTCGGCGCTTCTTGTAACACCTATGTTTGATCAGAGCCTACTCGCCACGCGAATACCAAGGTTCAATGGACTCACCCAATGGCCCACTCCTGGAACTCGAGTTACAGAAGCGAATGACCTTCCCTGACTCACATCGATGATCGAGTCTTGAACTTCGCGCGCCCTACAGAACGTGAGAGTGACGTTGTTAACGAGTGAAATATCTACGCACATAAGATCGTTCCTGCCGCCGTACACCAGGTGCACTGGCACCACACTGCAGAGTGTGTTCAAGTTCCAGAGTGCTGTGAACGCTGTCCCGCCATCCTTTGAGTACGCGGCATTTTCGTCCACCCATGTGGCGCTCAGGGTAACTCCATCCGTCTTGTCAGGATAGAAGGCAGTTGGCAGCGGACGTAGACCGTGGTTCTGGAGAACGATGAATAAAGAAAGGGAAATTGTGATCAGATACTCACAACATAGATATCCAGGACCTCCGGGTCCCAAGCTTTCCAGGGAAAACGCTTGCCAAGCCAAGCCTTAGCGGCCTCGCGGCTAGGCCAAATATCGTGACGGTTGTTGATTGCAGCAAATGCCTTGAACATCGCCGTATGGTGTACCTCTGCGGACGGATGGTGGATCGGCGACTCGACAAGGATAAGCGAATCGAACATGGTGTTGCTAGGAGGATTGAAAAATGCGAATGCCATCACACTGTGGAAGGCTACCATTCAGACAACAATCACACTTGAAGAGGATGATCTTTACCAAGCTACAGTGCCTGCAGAATGACCGATAGGATGAATTTGTCCTGTCGACTGTATTCTGGATTGGCATCTCCTAAGAGATCGCGGCGAAGCGTTACCAAAGCGTCAGCATAGTCGTAGATAGCTTGAGGGAGAGTTCAGTAGCAATGCGAGGATACTGGTGAAGGACTCACACAAGACCCCAGGCCGATCTACGAGGATCTTCTCGTTGACGATGGCCGCTTCGCCATGATTCTGGCAGTCCACTGCCCAAGCTTCACGAATGGTATTTTCCGTGTCGAGTTTGAACAAATGGCTTATAGTGGGTTCCCATTGCTCTTTGTCTGTATAATATGTATATTTGTCAAGTTATGATTGTGGCAAGCTGAACAATGCACTGCTCACGAAATCCTACTCCGTGCGCGAAGATGAGCACACGTCCTGGTTGGGTTTTCTGAAGAGATGGATTTGCCTTGGTGTAGCGCTTCAAAGTCGCCCAGAGAGGAACACCAGTCGTCTTTGTCTGAAGAGTAAAACTGGTGATGAAAGGTTACTTGAAGTCATATCTGAAGAGTAGACAGGTTGATGGAGGGTACCACGTCAATTTGAAGACACCTAGGGAAGCTTCTGGGAGCCATCATTGCGGCTCACTGTTCTGATTGAATGCAACGGAACGCCCGTGAATCAGAACCGAAGTTGGCGTGAAGGAGCCGTCGGTAATTGCCGCTGATCGGAGACCCAAACTGGAGCAAAGATGGAAGTTGACTCGGTGAATCGGCAGCTCCCAAGTGAACCAAGCTACTCCCATTGCCATAACCAGCATCTGCGCGTACCTATCACGATGCCCTACCAAAGGCTCTATATCGCCCAGTATCTCCGGGGGACTCATTAAGTGCTGTACGACTCGTGGTCCAAGTGTGATCACATCATATCCAGCATCAGTCTACTGGAATGTTGGGTTCTACTCTAGTTCCTCACCAGCAATCTTCACTTCTCTCAACATGTACTTTTCACCTACAGTATACTTGGCTGTCCTCTCTGTGTTCTACGTCCTGTGCGCTACGCTAAAGCCAACTCGCCGTCCCCCTGGTCCTTTTCGTTGGCCAATAGTTGGCAATGCCTTTCAGATTCCCACCGAAACACCCTGGCGCCAGTTTGCGGAGTGGGGGAAGCAATACGGTTCGTGTTGTTCTTCCCTACGACGAGGTACTCAGTTAGCTGTAGGCGACATCGTCTATCTTCCGTGTCTTTGGTCGCTCCATTCTAGGTACTCAATTCATTGGAAGCCATCACAGACTTGTATGAACAAAAGTCAAGCATCTATTCGGATAAAAGTCCAAGGGTCATGGGCGAATTGCAAGTTGACCTTTATAGCGATACTCATGCTGTGGGCTAATCCTCCAATAGGAGTGGCTTTGCACGTATTTTAGCGACGAGACTCAACGGTGATGATGTGAGAGAGACTAGGAAGCTTCTCAATAGCGAGTTTGGGCCTCGTGCTGTCAAGAGACATAGCCCATATCTTGGAAGAGAATGCTCGACGGCTTTGTCGATCGAATATTGACCACCCAGAAGCATTTCGGAATAATATACGAAGGTTCTTTGTTTAGCCCGAGCACAGACCTGATGACTGGACTGCGCATCAAGGATGGCTGTAGCAAACATCATGCGCATCGCATACGGCTATGTCGTTGCTGAGGACGTGGAAGCAGACGAGTTTGGTGATTCTAGCCACTCAGGTGATGCGTGACGTCAGCAAAGCATTGGCTCCCCAACAAATATTTCGTCAATGCGCTTCCATTCCGTAAGCACGACTAGGTATCAGCCATTTCTCCCTCTATCCTGAGTTTCCTTACAGTGAGATAACATACCGGCCTTCGCTCCTGGCGCCTCTTTCCAGAAAACGGCCGCCAAGTCTCGAGAGACATTCGATCTTTTCTTACGGAAACCTTTTGAGGTCGTATTGGAGCAAGTTGTACGTGTTTATTTTAAACGATCTGCACTTATTGACAGGTGTTAGTAGAAATCTGGAACAGCTCTGCCTTCACTTCTGGTCGAACGCCCTCGAAGAAAACGGTCCTCGAGAAAAGTCCTGTCCGACGCTACCTATCTGAATCGCCTCAAAGACGCCGGAGCGGAAGTCTATGGTGGTGCGTAGTCTTGTTGCTGCTGCTGGCCGAATATTAAGTATCAGCATTTTAAGCTGGAACTGACACGGTATGGAACTTTGCGTCTTCTTACTTTCCATTAATTATAACACCAAATACAGAATGTTTAGTATCATCACGTCGTTTTTCTTAGCAATGGTCCTGTATCCGACGTTCAACGACGGGCACAAGAAGAGATATTAGCAGTCATCGGCGACGAGCGGCTTCCTCAATTGTCAGATCGTGAATCTTTGCCCTACGTTTATGCTCTCGTTCAAGAGCTATTTCGATGGAACCCATCGGTTCCTTCTGGTACGGATCTGTCTTGTTTCATGACGCTTTTTCACCGGGTTTCTTAATCTAGTGAGTCGTGCCATTTTGGTGCCTGACGTCTACCGTGGTTTCGATATTCCTGCTGGCACTGTGGTCGCTGCAAATATGTGGTTAGCTATTTTTTGTATCATCGTGTGTTCCGTCTTCTAACATTGAGTTACCCATTGCCATACAGGGCTATCACGCGAAACGAAGCTGGTATCCAGATCCCGAAACGTTCAATCCGGAGCGACACTTGAATCGGGATAGGAGTCTGAAATTCCTGAACCCACGAGCGTGGCTTTTGGTTTTTGGGCCGCAGATCTTGCCCTGGATCTTACCTTGCAGTCGATACCGTGTGGACGACTGTTGCAATGACTTTGGCCACATGCACCATTTCCCCCGAGGTTGACGCTGAAGGAAAAGCCGTCCTTCCCGAAGTTAGATACACAAGTGGAGCGTTCAGGTTAGTTTTATTATCATCATCGCTTATAGGATGTCTATTTAAAAAGCTTGCAGCCATCCGTATCCATTCACTTGTCGAATTCAGTACCGTTCTGAAGGTGTCTCTGAGCTGCTTGTAAATTCTTCATGAGTACCATTTTGGATGGGATGGGCACCGAAACGAACTTCATAATACCAATTAGGGCAACCGCCGATTCGAAATGCTATCAATAATTTGCTGCAAAACCTTGTCAGGATTATCAAGCGATGCAATATAATTTTAATGATGATTATCCCGCAAGTACTCGAACAAGAATCAATACGATCGCTGCCCGGATACTTTGTGCACCGCGTGTAAAACTCGATATACTTGAATGCAATCGTGCAGACATCCAACATTGCTTGTGAAGGGAAATACTCGGTTGTCACCAGTTTTCAATACTGATCTACTAGATGTTACATGTGCACGGGGTGCCATCATCTTGGGCTACATCTTGATCGTTGACCTTAGCTTCAAGCATATTCGTGGCCTTCCACCGTTAAGGTATCGGGGGAGAATCAGGAATACCTGACAAGATATGTATACCCGAAGACTTGCAGTGCTATGATTGGACAATACTAGCGCCGAACCGCATGCTTGAGATTTTATATCAAGTATCGACATATGATTTTGAGTCCTGATATCAGATGGTCTATTCAACAGCATGAGGATGTATAGCAGGCCGGTAGATTTGGAAGGAAATGAATGCTATCACATCAAAATGAAGGGAACCGGTCATTCGACGCCGAACTTAGTGGGATTGACCGAACCCATTGTCGTGAAGTTCCCACACCGGTACCGGCGCAAGCAACACTGCGGCTCCGATGATCTAGGTACTTACCCACCGGCTACTTGTATATTTACCTCCTTTCTTATTCCCTTGTCCTTCGAGCCCCAAGCCAACTAATTGTTCGGCATCATTTTACTTTCAGCTTGATATTAAGGTATCGAAGAGTATGCTTTTAATCTTGATATCAGATGGTATATTCATCAAGAGGACAATAGCAGGCCGATAAATTCGGAAGGAAGTGGATTTAATCACACCGGAATGAAAGGAGTCGGTGAGAGGTCGTTCGAAGCGGAAAGAGTGATTCGCCACATCTATTGTTGTGAAGTTCCCACACTAGCACCGGCACAAGCAAAATGCGGCTGCAATGATCTATGTATTTACCCACCGGCTACTTGTATATTCACCCCTTCTCCCCTTCCACTGGCCAACCAGTGCCTTCGAAAATCAGTTGATTGTTTGGCATCATTTTGTGGGCGTTGATTGCTAGAAGAATGTCAGTCAGGTTGGAAAGGAAAAGTTAAACATCGCTTTGCAGTGTTGATGTTGTTATTGGCGGCGCAAGATCAGGGATGGCGAAGTGCACGATTCGAGAAAGAACTCGAGTTGTCCTCAACTTGGAGCACATTTTCAGAACCTCATCATTGGACCACTTCGTTCGTTCGTCTTTATGTATAATTTAACAATTTCCAATCCTACAAGTATATTTTATAGTAGCCAAGATGGCAGTCATTATGAAAATAATAGTGTGATGTCAGGCTTCTGACTCCAGTGAGGTTGCCGAGGCGGATAAGCCATGCTGTCTCATGGGATGGTGGAATGCATAACGTCGTACACCTCTAGGTACGGCTCTGGCCAGTGGTTGCCGGATGCCAACAATTTAAATAGCGGCTACTGAACACGATCAAAGAATGTCCAAAAGCTTGAGTCTTATTACTTGAAGAAAATAAATACGGTGTTAATAAATGTCAGGGTGGGAGGTGAAATACGAAGGAGAGACTCATAGTTTTCAAAATGGCACAATATGACCAGGTCTAGCATTGCGCGGGCGGCCTAACGAGTGGGAGCAGTATCAACGGGTTTTGGCTCTTTTTCGTGGTCCACCTGACCCTGTTTTTCAATAGCGCCCCAATCGGAGTCAACGGATGTGTGAAGACTCGTATGTCGCATGAAGAGCGAAATCAAGAGTCCCAAGCCACTGATACCAGCCATAACTTGCCATATGAGCCGTATACCAGAAGCGAATGCGGATCGGACCTCCCCTAAAAGTGGCTCTCCAAGTTCTGGCAGAAGTGGAATAACATCAAAGACGACGTTGCTCTGCAGCGAGAATTGCGTCAATAACTGCGGGGGGAGTTTCTTGACGAGCTGATTCTGGAGGATAACACCACCAATCGTTATTCCCCATATCTGCATATGTCAGTCATGTACCGTACAAATAAATATGACTTACTTACTTGTGCGAATACCCTCACGAATGAGAAAAAGGCCAGAGCAAGGGCATTAGATGATATAGGCAACGGCGCAAGGACTGGAAAATAGAGGCTCGAAAAAATGGCCCCGTACCCGGTCCTGCGATAATTTCGAAGCCGATGACAGTTCCAACAGCGGTTGTGCTGCTGATAGAACCAAGAAGACCCATCCCGATGATTCCTGTGATCCATCCAAGCCAAATCTGAGGGCGATACCGTTGTGTCACTTTGACAGAGATACCAGCAATAACCGCAAATGGTGGTGCCGAAAAGCAGAGCCCAAACAACTTAAGGCCGGACTTGATAGGAGAAAATCCTTTGCAGACCTGAAAGTAGAGAGGCATGTAATCTTGGACTAGATGAGAACATGAATAAGGGGGTAACATAATTTCCTTACAAACAAGTGCGAGAAACGGTATGGGCAGAATGAAGGTCTGCAGATACCTGAATGATGATTAGTCAACCGTAGGTGCGGCATTTGGGAAATGGAAGAGGCATACCCGCTGAGAGTTGTGCGATTACCCATGAGCGCTACAGGTACCTAAAAAGCAACTATTAGGAGAAGAAATGTGGCTCCTGGAGACTTACTAAAGGTTGTTTGGCCAACAAGGATTCGTAGAGAAAGAAAGCCACCAAACCGACACCTCCAATGCAGAGAGGTACGAGAACGTGCCAAGAAGACCAAGAATACGTCAAGCCCGCCCATGTGAGCGCAATGGCAATGGACGTCGAACAAGACATGATCAGAAAGTTACCGCTAGAAAAAAAAATGAGACTTTATCTCGATAATCGTTGTACAATCGATACGAACGTCCAGTCCATGAGATCCATGATTTCTGCCCACGTCCTGCCCGGAGTTTTGAGATGCAGACACGTCAAGACCAGAGCACCAGCAACGAGAGCAAGAGGAAGGTTGAGATCTAGATCAGGTTATTATATGAAAAGCAGATGATATAAATGTCAGGAAACTCACAAAAGACCCATCTCCACTGGCCTGTCTCAGAAAGTGCGCCTCCCACGATAGGTCCAATAGCAGAAGCCAGGCACCACGTGCTAGAATGCTTGAGAGTCAGAAACAACGACAAAGCATAGAAGAGAATGAGAAGTATACATCTGATACAATCCATTGAAAAGTCCACGTTCGCTCAGCGGGACAAGGTCCGAAAGAATGATAGCGGAGGTAGTGAATACTCCAGCTCCACCAAGACCTTGTATGGCTGGAATGGAAGAGATAAGTAACGGAGGGCACGAGTCAAGGATTGAAACACACTTCGACCAGCGATTAGCATACCCATGCTCCTAGCTGCGCCGCACAACACACAACCCAAAGAAAATATAGTAATAGAGGCCAGTGTTACTGATTTACGTCCAAACGCCTATATGTACCAGTCATCAGCGAAATCCCCGAAAAGACGAGAATGAAATATACCTGGGCAAGCGCCCCTGTGGCAGGCATCAAAGCAGCGCAGGCAATATTGTAAGCGGATCCCACCCAGACGTAGGTATTGCCGCCATGCAGCGCGTCAACAATTGTGGGGAGAGCGTTCGATATGATCGTCTAGATACAATACAACGTGAGTGCGTCGAAGCCCAACATACTGAGAACAGCGATACCCCCTCCATCAGAGCGAGGAAACTAGACAAGTTTATTGCCAATATCACAAGCCAGAATGAGGCTGAGCGAGCCATTCGACAGTACTCTAAGCGTTCGATAAGGACAGGGTATAGGCTGAGGGTCCGAAGGTAAGAGGAAAGAAGCAAGTTACGCAATAATGTTCAGCCTGTTGGCATCCTATACTTCTATAAACAAAGTGCATTATTCAAACGTGATGTTGGAAAGCGTCTTCGCATGACCTGTTACATCGTGAGAGCGATGGAATGAATGCCCAGTTCAGTTGGTTTTGGCTCGGTTCAAGGCTTATTACTTGACTCTTACTATAAATAGTAGTATATGCCGAACCTTGGCCGGTGACGACTAGTGACAGGACTTTTGGCGGACTTGGCCGCATTGTCTCCTTCAAGCTCCAGCCTCAGCATTAACTACAACCTCTGGTCGCACAACCTCGGAATCCACTAGTATATTTGTTTGCGGATTTGATAAATGGATACCTCAGCTTATATTGGCTCCTCTTAAAGGAACCTCAGCGTCGTTGTTTACTGCTTTGCACTGCTAGGTTATCTCACAGTGGTGACATTGCCATTCGTTTGTCGCCATCTGCATCTTTGAAACTGCATCGTGGAAGTTTGATGCTGGGGAATCTAACAGGGATTATTTGGGCCTGATGTCGTTCAACTAGATGGGCGCTGTAATGACCAACTTCACCGTACATGGAATACTTTCAAGCTTCTAGGGTACCGGCCTCGGGCAAGCTAACTTTAATAGAAACGACA